>JADRCD010098853.1:0-19343 GCA_019843815.1 Montemys delectorum | reverse complement strand
GACTATCCTAGAACTCTCACTAAATAGACCAGACCAGGCTGGCCTTGAACTCACAAAGATCCACCTGTTTCTTCTTCCCCACTGCTGGAATCAAAGGTGTGCACCACAACACCAGGCTACCCTGGATTCTTAAGAAACAATCTTTGATATATAGCACTGATTCTTAAAATGTCCTTCTAGAACTAACAGTTTCACCTGAAGACTTCTTAGAAAGGACACCCTCCTCCCCCACCCCACCCCACCCCACCCCCAAGAGCCTCAGCCTGGATCTACCAAATCCAAAACTGAACACATTAAAGTTTGAGAGGTGCCAATAAAGACTTAGAGCGCAGGGGCACTGGTGGTATTATCTTGAAGTGTTAGGACAAAATCTGGAATGGTCTCTTTTTCCAGTATAGCACTGGATTTGAAAAGTAAGTAGGCCTTAAGGGCCTAGTGGGACTCATGTCAGAAGCTGCCATAGGAAGGTAGAATTCAACTACGACTGTTTTGAATTTAGAGATCTTCCCCTTGGAAGGAAAACTTTATTAGCACAAGAATTGTCCACACTCTCTACTTCATAGTTTAGAATCCAAGGAGGTAGTCTTTTTCTTTTTTTAATCTCTCAATCATTTGTTTTCTTACTCTTCTGGAGGATTCACCCCTTAAGTCTATGCTTTATGTGTTTTCTTTTTCTTTTCTTTTTTAATATCTTTTCTTCCCTCTACATTTATTGTTTAGATTGTTTAAGCCTAAAGGACCTGAAAACATCAATTTCCATTTTATTGGTGTGTTGTTACAGCACAACAAAGAGGCAGAAGTGGAGAAAGTAAAAGGGGACTCGGCAGCTTCTTCATTACTTTTGACAAACCAAATAAAAATGTAAACGTTATCATGAAAGATATGTGCCTGTAGGTAAGACTAGTGTTGCTATTTTAAAGCAAAGATGTCATTTTTTGGCATTTCTCTTCAGCAACTCAGTCTGGTGCTTGCTGTGCTTTAGCAGTTCTGAGCTAGTGAGCTGAAGAGGCAGCTGCTAGTGCGGTCTAAGGAGGACACACTCAGACTTATTTTTGGGTGAGGATGTCCATAGGCCTAAAAGTAGATTCCAAATCAGCCTCCCTCTAGAGTGCAGGCATTAGTGGCCTTTGATGAGAAAGCAGTGGCTTCTACAGTAAATCAGTGAGAGTAATCATCATGTCGATGCTGCTAGACATCACTTGAATATTGTTTACTTCAAGGAGAAGATACAAACCCCACAGCATGGGCACTTGTAAATATTAGAAATCAATTGACTAAGGAGCTACAAGGCCTGTGTGCTGAGCTTTGCTATCATTTGCTTTTCTTTTGTTTTCTGCTGGTTGGTTGATAGTTTTGCAGTTAAGTGAACTGCTCAATATTCAGAAGTTCTTCTGTTTCTCTGAACTATAAATGCAGGAGTCTATTTTCCCACTGTCCAATTAGAGAACTCCTAAGAATGATTTGTCAGGGAAAAGACAAAGAATGGAAAACATAGAATCACTATTCAGATTTTTTTTTTCATTTGACAGATGGCAATCCTCAAAAATATAGCAGTAAGTTCTTTTTTAGACTGGAGTTATAGGCACTTAAACACTTGTTCCAAAATTTTGGTATTATTTTAGAAAATACTGAAAGTATTAAGGAATGACATGGGTATCACACTGACTACTTTTGTTGATTTCAGCCATATTATGACTTTTGCTTAGTAAGGGAAGATTTCTTTTGAAAGCACAGGGTTGCCTTACCTTCATTAGTGATGTCACCTATACTGCTTGTTTATATACCTATTTCATATTATTCTTGGTTTGGGGCAGTGCAGGGAATGGGACCTATAAAATGCACTAAGCTGTGTCATAATTCTCACCCATTATTATCCCCATTATTGTTGTTGTCCTGTTTTCATTGGAACCATATACCAGAAAAGGACCTGGAGTTCTGTCGGGAAAGAAAACTAGACTGCAGACCCTACTATGGGTGAGCTCTCTCTCCCATCATCATAACTAGAACATGATGACATAAGAGCTGGAATTAGAGAGCTTGTTTCTACAAGTTATGCCATTAGCTACTCAGCTGCACTACCACAGAGAGAGCCTCTCTAGTCATAAAAAATGTCTCTGTTTTCTTTAGCGTGCTCACAAGCAAGCTTACTGAAAGATGGGAGCAAAGGAGAGGCAGGTTGGTAGAAATAGCAGTAAAAATGGAATGAGATATGAAGGGGTCAAGAAGGTAATTCACTGAACTTTCCTGCAGGTAAAACATTAGTCTTTGAATCACTTAAACTTTGCCAGTACCTTCGAAAAACTAGTTCTCTAACCTAAGAGACTGGGCTGCATGGCGCCCTCCTCTCTCCTTCCCATGCTTATTCAGTGAGCTCCAGTCTGCTCTATACCCCTAGGATGCTGAACTTCTGTAGAATCAGGCTTTCTCACCCTTTGATTTCCTTTCACTTTCAACCAATGGGAGGCAGTGATGAAAGAAAGGGCTATGGAAGAAGATGAAAAGGAAGAAAGCAAGTGATAGCGAGGTATTTATTTCTCAAGCTCCCTCCTGCTGACCCCAGGCCTGGCTGGACCTCAGTTCTTTGACTTGTAGCCACAAGCCTTACAATCTTCCCCTTCAGGCCCAGCACTCTGCAGGTGCCCCAAAGCCATTTCTTCCTTTTGTACATTTTCACAGTTTTGCTGTTCCTGGTTTTGCATCTTCCATCGCCAAATCTTTGAAATAGCTTTTTCCTCATACTGTCTTCAAGTTCCACTACTCAAGTGTCTCCTTGAATGTTGACCAAAAAGAGTCCTTTCTAACGTAAGCCACATTCTAGAGCAAAATAGATTAGACACTGAGAGGGGACTCCAGGAAGACAGCAAACCCAGTTTCTTTCCTTGGGGTGGAAAAGCAGACTAAACAGTCACTGGACAAGTATTTGTATAAAGTTCCTATTAGTCCCACAAGAAGTCACATCAAAATGATAATATGAATAGGTGCCAAAAAAGCAAAGCCTTTTTTCTTTCAAACAGCTTTGGTGGTCTGTTTGCCTTCAGGAGGGAATGTCAACACAGAGGTTATAGAAAAAAATAAGAAAGGACTACTGTGAAAATCTAGAGTTGATCTATGTTGATACTTGAAAGGTGTGCGGGACCTTCACAAAGATGAAGGATTGTAGCTACAAATACGGCTTTATCAGATTTGTCTTTAGAAAAGTCTCTAGAGTAAATGGGGTGATGGCTGGATCAGAAGACAACCTGGGAATAGAGTAGCCAGTGCAAGTTTCTGCAATATAAGAAGGGTCTGAACAATGATAGTGGCAGAAGTAAGAAATGGTCATACAGAGTAGACATTAAGGGATCCCTGACAAACTTGGTATATACATAGACAGGGAAAAGGGAGGATGGTGGTCCTAAACTCACTAGCAACAAATGAGGACTGTTTCAATGGTCTAACATCCCACACCCTGCACCCAATGCAAGTATTCTTTTTTTTTTTTTGGGAGGGGCAGGGGGGTTTCCAGACAGGGTTTCTCTGTGTAGCCTTGGCTATCCTGGAACTCACTCTGTAGACCAGGCTGGCCTCGAACTCAGAAATCTGCCTACGTCTACCTCCCAAGTGCTGGGATTAAAGGCGTGTGCCACCACTGTCTAGCTTTTTTTTTCATGTATTCTTATTTTCTAATTGAATTAGTTCTGGGCATTGGGATTTGTAAGGCTCTCCAGGAGAACCTAGCCCATAACCAAGGATAGAGCCTTCTCTTTGTATTCTATTGTTGTGAAGAGATACAACCAAGGTAACTCTTATCACAGAAAGTATTTCATTGGAGCCTTGTTTACAGTTTCAGAGGTTTAGTACATTATCAGCATGACAGAAGCAGATAGGCATGTTGGAACACAGGAAGAAATGTGCTAGAGTAGTCTGTAAGAGCTACATCCTAATCTTGCTGGTCCATACTCTGGCCTTGACACCGGATTTTGAAACCTCAAAGCCCAAGCCTAGGGACATATTTTTTCCAAGAAGTCTTCCTCTCCTAATTGCTCTATTCCTTCTCAAATAGAGCCACTCCCTGATAACTAAGCATTCAAATATATGAGCCTATGGGGGCATTATTTTTCAAATGACCACAGGCTTATAATCCTAGGGTGGATCCCACAAGTAAATGATTAACATTTACAAAGCAAGAAATGTCACTACAGGATAAAGGGTAACAGGACGAATGATGGCTTAAATATTGTAAGTGACTAGGTAAAGATAGTTGCTTGGTGTAAAGACTGAAGGTGACTAGGAGGCAGCTGTTGGTCCTTTCAATCTGGAGCTTGAAGGATAATAGTTTGAACTAGAGTTACCAGTGCATGCTGAAAGGAGCCTGATATGGCTGTCTCCTGAGAGGTTCTGCCAGAGCCTGACAAATAGAGGGGCAGATGCTCGCAGCCAACCATTGGACTGAGCACAGGATCCCCAATAGAGGAGTTAGAGAATGGACTGAAGGAGTCGAAGGGGTTTGCAACTCCATAGGAAGAACAACAATATCAACCAACTAGACCTACCCCAACCCCCCAGAGCTCCCAGAGACTAAACCACCAACCAATGAGTACCCATGGCTCCAGCTGTATCTGTAGCAGAGGATGGCCTTGTCAGGCATCAATGGGAGGAAAGATCCTTGGTCCTACGAAGGCTCAATAGATGCCCCAGTGTAGGGGAATTGAGAGCGGGGGAGGGGGAGTGGGTGGGTGGGTGGAGGAAGAAATGGCAAAATGGCACAGTACTTTAGGAATGTTAGGCTTGGATATCCCCACTTTGTGGAGAGAATGAAGGGCCAAGCACAGAAGCCAGGCTTCTCTAATGTTCCTCCAGCACATCCTTTTTTTTTTTTTTTTTAAACCTTCCTAGGCTACTTGTGATTTTCAGGGTTACTCCAAAGTTAGCAGTGTGAAACTGCTGAATAGAATAAGAAAATGACAAAGAATCATTTAATTGAACCTTTGAGCAGGGTAGGGGATGGTGGTAGTGTGTGTGTGTGTGTGTGTGTGTGTGTGTGTGTGTGTGTGTAGGGGGTGGCCCTAAAGAACATCACCATTAGCTAGGATTCAGCTTTTCTCTAGCTCTAAGAGAATCTATATGAATTGTTTTATTGACTGTAGCCAATGGTAAATGTAACCTGGACCACTTTGGAAAAACTCATTCAGATGATAGGTGCCATTTCAAGAAAGTAATGCCTATAGTATAGTAATTATCCACCTGGATATCCAGTAGGCATATAATATCTGTATGCTTCTCTTTGCATAGTGTAAGCTCTAGCCATGGACCATGAATCAGACTTCTAACAAATGCTTACAATAAAGGTGAATCACTGCCAATTAGGGCAAATGTGATGGCATACTAATTAAAATACATATAATCATGCCTCTAGATCATTGTTAAACCATCAACAACCAAGTCTGGAAGCAGAGCTTTCAGATGCAGACCACATCACACTCCCACCAAAAGCTTGTTTTTTTCCATGCCCTTCCTTTGCAGGGTGGCAGGATAAGCCAGGCCAGGGAAAGTTTTCTGAGACAGCTGCCAGCTACACCAGAGATTTCACTAGACAGGTTCCAGATAAAGTGGAACTCTCCTTCAATTGCATGCAGTTTTCATTTAATATGATTTCTTAAAGCTTCACAGAGCCACCTATATCAAGCTGAACATCTAAAAAGATGTGAAGTTTAGCATCTTCACTAAAATAAAGGCACACTTCATTAACCTCACAGGCCGGTAGTCGCTTAGTGGGAAAGAATTCAGCATGCTTATTAGCCTGCCAGCTATAGCACTACCAGGCTCCTATGAACTACACCACCTTGTGCTAAAAATGGAGAATGAGTTAAGGTGGTACAAGTACATCTGCTACAAAATTCCTCATCCACCTTAACAGTTCAGAGCTGTAACTATTTGTCTGCCTTTCTCAACCGGATTGTGCCAAATAATAGGAATTTCAAAACTAGGCTGAAATTCTGACACTCGGCATAATCTCTCTTCCTCTTCAGCTACAAATAAGGCTTTGTATTCGATTAGACGCACAGCAGGTGAAAACCCCAATTAGTGAATTCATTCTGGGGCCTCTCTACCTTCCTCCTACACATAACCACACTTTAGAAATAAGTAGGGGAAGTCATAGTCTTTTCTAAAATCACAAATTAACCCTTTGATCTACCCAGTGAAGAAGAATTATCAATGAGAATAGGGAAAAGTTGATTATTTTTTTCCTTCTCAACTTCCCAATTGGGGTTACAGACAATTCCGCTTTAGCACAATCGATTGTTTTCTCCACAAATGGGCTCAGATCTTCTGATCAATCCAGAAATTGGAAGGGTTTTTTTTCTTTCCTAACTGAAAATTCACAGTGTCAAAATTATCTAAAGAATGATTAATGAACAGCCTGCTATAAGAGAGAATTACTTTTAAATTATACTCTTATTTAGTGTATTTGAGATGAGAAATATTAAATTTCAGGGTAAACAGTATGCCTTGGCCTTAGGAAGTACACAAAGTCTAGATTTCATACTTTGTAAGGACTTATTTGTCAGTGGAAATCATCATTGAGGAAGAGGAGAGATTTGCTTGGAGCATTCAAAAAATTGAGACAGCTTTAGTTTTAAGAATGATTTACTTATACTTTGTCAATTGCTTTTCTGGAAACAATTCACAACCCAGTTTTATTTATGAACAGATGATTTTAAAAGAGCAGCTCTGTCTTCTCTAATTGTTTTAGGACTGTCACTGTTCTTGAAACAAGTCGTACAACTTATTATCCACAAGCAAATCCTGAACACACATCAAATAGTAATACAGCTTTTAGAAGCAGTCATCTGTTACTGTCACTGGCTCCATTTCATTCCGAGTCTTCTTAATTAAAATGCAGAGTTCTACATACATGCCTTCCTAAATTACCCTTTGCTGAAATTCTTGAATTTCATAAAAAATGTTAAATGACAACCTAAGCATTATTAATACTTATTACTTGGTTCTTGAGATTGGGTAAAGTAAACAAAGGATTTGCCAGTCAATTACATGAACAAGGAAGTCATTTTAAATTGAAACAGATAAGGAAAATGTAATATTCAAATACTACAGATGATGACATGAGGTTTTTTTTTTTCCTTTAAGATGAATATCTTTACGAATCATGTTCTATCTGAAGCTGCCTCCTTTAGTGTGCAGCAAGTAGTATAGCTGCTTGCTTTGGATAGCATCTTACATCAAAGCACAAAGCAGAGACCAGGCCAAATTTGCCCCTTAGAGGCTAGTCACTAGACCCTTTCTAGGTGAGTAATTTAAACACTTAGGGGCATTTGCTAACTCTTCTGTAAAAATATGGATAATACTGAGCAGGAGGAGAGTACGGGTCAAAATCACACAATGACCCTTTGAGGCCTGGGGAATGCTGTGTAATTGAAAAGGCCCTGCTGCACAGGTGTGACTCCTTATAAGCAAGTCTACTATGGGCAAGACTGATGCTTCAAAAACAAAAACAAAGACCAAAGAACCCATAAAGGGCCAAGCATCACTCAGTCATTCCTCCTCAGTAGTTTACAAAGGGAGCCTATCCTCCTTGCTTGGTTGGCTGTTATCATTGTTAGAATATGGTAAAGAAAAAAAACCAGGCATGGTGGTGCACAATTATAATCCCAGTTGTTCCAGAGAGGTTGAAACAGGGATCAAGGCTTTGTCTACAAATTTAGACACTGTTTTAAAATAGAACACCACAAAATAACAATAAATCAAGTATCATCACTTAAACTTTTCATTTTAGATTGTTGTGTAAAGAAAAATGAGAAGTCCAACTATCTCAGGCTCTCTGTCTGCTTCTTGTCTTGTTTTGTTTGAGTAGGAAAGCCACTCCTCAGAAGGCTGAGATGGGATCACCATGAGTGGAAGGAAACCCTGTACTATTTAGTGAACTCAAGGTCATCCTGGAATACATAATGAGGCCTTGTCTGGAAAGCCCACCACCACTACCTCCAAAAAAAAAGGTAAAGTGAGTAAATGAAAAAAAAAAAAAACCAATTCAAGATAAATCCATACCCACAGCCTAAGATATGAAGAAACTTTACAATATTTGCTATTCTTCTTTGGGTAAAATTTTGAAATACAATTATAATCCAGACATGTTTTAAGAAAATGGTACATCTTGGTTCATGATTTCAGATAGTAGACACTGTGAGAGAAATAGTGAATATTGATTTTTGTAGGTTTCAGTGGGAAAAAAAATCGGTCTTTGATGGAGGTCTCTTAGTGGCAGGTTTGAATAGGTTGCATATGTTAGGAATTCCACAGAGAGTCAGACATTAATGAAAGAGGAGCTGGATAGATTACAGGTTCAGCTCAGTTCAGTAGTAGAGCACTCCTGTCACGTATGAGATCCTATGTCCTTTTCCTAGACCTGAAAAACAAAGTGTGTGTGTGTGTGTGTGTGTGTGTGTGTGTGTCTGTCTGTCTGTCTGTCTGACTGTCTATGTATAAAACAACTTTACCAGTTAATAATATACCAATAGCTGAGTATTATACTCCAGCTCTGAGTCATTTTTGTCAGAATGAAAAAATCCACACAAATTTATATGTCTGTGTGTCCACGTACAAGCACATGCCATAGTAGAAGGATTATGGTCAAAGTACAACCCACAGGGCTTAGTTCTCTCCTACCATGTGGATGGAGGATGGAACTCAAATCATCAGGCTTAAAAACAAGTGACTTTACCTGTTGAACTATCTTCCCAGTATAGGGAAAAATTTCATATATGGAAAAAATATGGCTGTAATGAATATTTATTTTTCCACAACTTCTAAGAAATTATTCAAAGTACTATCCCTCAAAGTAATTTTTTTCCATTAAGTATCTTCCTATTCGAATTTCTTTAAATGGTGGCAATAGTGGTACATCTGTAGAGTACTTTCATATGTCTCTGTTGGTTTTTCAAACTCTTCTTTTTCTTTATAGTTAGTGAAATCTGGAGAGTCCTAGGAACCAGGTATTGCAATCTAGAAAAAGATTCTACAATGTTATCCAAATACTATAAGGATTCAATGGAAATTGACTTTAGTGAGTTTTCAGTCTACTTGGGGAAGGGGTGGAACAAATACACATGTGACCAAACATAATATCAGTGACATTAAGATAATTACAGAAATAAGGAAGAAAACAAACATCAAAGTTAAAGGGGAAAATGTATCAGTTTGACCTCTTGAAGATCAAGAACTAACTAGTTTAGGGTTGGCACGAGGATTCAGTGGATAAAAGTACTTCCTGCCAAGCCTGATGAGTTCAGTTCTCTCCCTGGAACCCATGATAGAAAGAAGAAGCCTGGTGGTGGTGGTGGTGGTGGTGGTGGTGGTGGTGGTGCTCGCTTTTAATCTCAGCACTTGGGAGGCTGAGGCAGGTGGATTTCGGAGTTCAAGGCCAGCCTGGTCTACAGAGTAAGTTCCAGGACAGCCAGAGCAGACAGAAAAACCCTGTCTCAAAAAACAAAACAAAACAAAACAAACAAAAAAAAAAGAAAAAAGAAAGAAGAACCAGTTTCCAAAAGTTTCCTCTGATCCATGTATGTTGTGGTATTCGGTATACATGCACTCACATACAAATGATGATGATGATGATGATGATGATGATGATGATGACCACAACAACGGAAACAATGATGATGGAAATAGTTGTAACACAGTCCAAGAATGGAGTCATGTGAGAATTCTGAGGGCTTGTGAAAGCACTCCAAGAAGACAAGACCAGAGACTTATGACCTCAGTTAATTCAAAACATGAATTGTTCTTGGAATCTGATTTTTGTTCCTCCCAGGTATATCAGATAGGAGTGAGTATACTTCAGATTATTCATTACAAATGGCTATTGTTTGTTTATCTGCCTCTATGGAAAAACATGCTTTGCCACATGCTGCTTGCCCATCACATACAGCTTGCCCTCGTGATTGGAGGACTGGACACTTTATTCATGTGATTCTTCTTAATTCTCAGAGTATATAGTATCTGATGCTATGAATAAAGTTAGCTATTTCATCAGACTTTTTAGTCCACCTTATTTTTAGGCTCTACTCTCCCAGGCCCAATAACCTCTACAGTGGTAAACAACAACAACAACAACAACAACAACAACAAGTTAAAGTGTTAAAAAAGAACTAACCAAGTAGTTTTGTTAGTGTAGAAAAATTTAAACAGGTGAGGAAAGCAGTAGATATGGCTGAGTACTTGCTGCTCTTACCAAAGATCAAGGTTCAGTTCCCAGCACTGACACAGTGGCTTACAATAGTTATAACTCCAGTTCCAATTGATCTTCCACCCTCTTCTGGTCCCCAAGGAGATCAGGATGCACACAATGAATGCACTTACATAAATGCAGGCAAAGCACTCATATATAAAACAAAATAAATAAATCTTTTTCTAAACTTAAAACATCTTTAATTTGATTCCATAAACTGCTAAGAACTCACATTAATACTTTGCAAGATACACATTTCTGATAACACATTATTGTGCCAAAATATTAGTTTATGCTTTTTAGAAATTCAAAACTTATTGTGAAATATTAAACATTATATCTTAAGTGAGCTAGGTGACAGAATATATTAATAGTTCCCATTCGGATACCAAATTATTTGTGTGTGTGTGTGTGTGTGTGTGTGTGTGTGTGTGTATGTGTGTGTGTGTGTGTAAGAGAGAGAGAGATGAGGTCTTAATAAATCAGTCTTGATTTGAAATTAAAAAATCCTCCTAGATGCTTAGACTACTAGTCCATGCCACTTTATCCAATTTTAAAATCATATTCTTGAGTTAATATCAATAATGCCTTACTACAAAAATCTAGGTCCTCATGATGTGACCTGACATCAATTCCTTAGAAGGTAGCTGAAAAAGAATGGATGCTTTTTCTCATATGACAGGTATAGAAGAGACTGGTAGCACCTGTGTTATTAGGATGTCTTTTTCTTCAAATAGAATTAAATTTGTGGTGAGAAGAAATAGTGATGAAAAAGAGAATAAGGGCTAGAGATACAGCTCAAAACTTTAGAGCACAAAGAGAACAGGGACTAGAGATATAGCTCAAAACTTTAGAGCACTTGTTGCTGTTGCAGAGGACCTAGGTTCTATTTCTAGCATAAGATGTCTCACAACTGTAACTTCAATTTCAGGGAATCTGATAACTTGTTCTGACTTCTGTGGGCACCAGGCACACATATTGGTGGTCATACATACATGCTGGCAAAAAATTTATACATGTGGCAGAAAATAAATTAATATAAAATCTATGTTTAGGGCTGGTGAGATGGCTCAGTGGGTAAGAGCACTGACTGCTCTTCAGAAGGTCCAGAGTTCAAATCCTAGCAACCACATGGTGGCTCACAACCACCCATAATGAAATCTGATACCCTCTTCTGTGTACTCATTTATAATAATAAATAAATCTTTTTTAAAAAAATTTATGTTTAAAAGAGAAAACAGAGATCAAAATGGGAATGTGTGTTTAGAAGATTATTCCTTTTTCTGACTTCTACGGGACCAATCCCATGTATCAGTGCATATACATACATGCGGCAAAACATTCATACACATGAAATAATAAATAAAGCTAAACAATTTTTTTTTAAAAAAAGAAAATAGGATAAAATGAGATTGTGTACCCAGGACACTATTCCAGCAATCCAGCTAAGAGAGGATGAAGGGGCAGGGTTCTGGAGAGATGGCTCACTGGTTAAGAACACTGGCTGTTCTTGCAGAGGTCTTAGTTCAATTCCTAGCACCCATATGGTGGCCTACAGCCTCATGTAACTTCAATTCCAAAGGATCTGATGGCCTCTTCTGACCGTCACAAGGGCCAGGCACACTTGTGGTAAGCATGAAATGTGTGCAGGTAAAACATTACTACAATAAATCTAAAGATATGTTGAAAAGAAAAAAAAAGGAGGATGAAAGCCTGAACTAAAGGTATAGCACTAAAAATTGATGGAATGGTATCCTTCAAGACAGGTTATAGAATTAAATGAATGCTACTTTTCAACTGATTGCATATATAATACAGGAAAGGGAAAAGGTTAGGATTTTTGGTTTGGTTTGGTTTGGTTACGGTTTTTTGTTACTTTTGTTTTGTTGAGACCAGATTTTCCTCTTTAACTCAGGCTGTCCTTGAACTAACTGAACTCAGTTGACCTCAAAGCCACAGCAATACTTGAACCTTAGACTCCCTAGTGCTGAGATTACAGGTATGAGTTGTCATATTTCACTATATTTAGGATTTATTATTTTAATTTTATTATTTATTTTTATGTGTAGAGGTGTATTTGCCTACAGGAATATCTGTGTACTACATGCATGCAGTCCTTGCAGAGGCCAAAGAAGAACCCTAGGACTGGAGTTACAGGTGGCTGTGAGCTACTATGTGGCTGCTGGAAATTAATCCTAGGCCCTCTAGAAAAGCAACAAGTGATCTTAACCACTCAGCCATCTCTCTAACACCATGTATTTAGGGTTTTTGATAAATAGCATCATTTGTTGTGGATTCTCATATATAGATGAGTGTATATATAAACATGTATATATAATATGTAATATATAAATATATGTACACTATATGTGCATTTTTTATGACACCTCGTTCCTTACTGACTGTGGGAGTGTGGTGTACATTTAGCAAGAGTAAAGCCCTGGGTCTGATCTTCAAAGCCACAAAACAACAACCAAGAAATGGATAAAATTCAGAGCTAAAGAAATATAAATAGAATGAAACCTTAAGAAAGGAGATGTTAGAACACAGATAGTAAGATTATAGGGCTTGACACAGTTATTAAGTGTCACTATGCACACCCACCAAAGTAAGAAAGACAAACAATTCAGAGTGTTAGGACATATGCAGAGAAACTAGAACTCTCAAGCTTTGTTAATGGGAGTGAAAACTGGTATAATTATGCTGGGAACTAAAAAAATACATAAAAGATCAACACAAATATACCCTATGACCTCAAAATTCTATTGCTTAATATAGTTCCTGCATAAATGTATTCATGAAATAATGTATTTTAAAATGTTTATATTATCATTCTGAGTATGGAATGCTCAATCACATAGTATATAGAATATATTCACACAGTGGAATATCTCTCCAATGAACAGGAACCATCTATAATATTGTTATATATATCCTTTTGCCAATTTAAAGTATAAATATATTTTAAGAAGAAAGTATATGTGTATGTTTACAAAGCCTGACCATGGATTTCATGGTTTTCAAAGTCAACATTGATTCATGGATGATGAATAATGATTACAAGAGAATATAAGGATACTCTGGTTATTGGTCATACTCAGTTTCTTAAATCATGTATATATGTGCATGTCTGTACACATAACTGTGGGTACCTATGAAGTCAGATGTCTTAGAATTGAAGTTACAGACCATTGTGAGGTACCTAACATTGGCACTATAAACTGACATTAAGACCTCTGAAAGAGCAACACACCTCCTAACCACAGAAACATCTCTCTGGATCTAACCACAGAAATATCTCTCTGGATCCAATACTTTTATTTGATCTTGGTGCTAGTTAAATAAATATAATAATATTTTTAAAATTCATTGAAGTGCAGAGTTAAGTTTAATATATTTTCTTCTTAAAATGTATTTCTACTTTAAATTGGCAGAAGAAAAATGCATATTCTATTATATATAAAATGTTTGAAATACATATACATTATAGGGCAGAAATGGTGAATTAACATAAATAACAACATATATATATAGTATATATTCTATGATTAGAATCATTGGTAGTCTATTTTATTAGCAAATTTTAATACAATGTTGTTCACTACAGTCAGATAGTGAACTTATTGCACAGTAGACCTATTAGTTATATTTTTCCTATCTGAAATTTTTGTACCTTTTGGCCAACATAAGGCTTCCATTTCTATATATTTAACATATTTCACTGAAATTATTCTCCTTTAAAGTAATTTTTAAATTTGTCTTTATTTTATTTGAGTGTATAGGTCCAATGACAACTGAATGGAGTTGGTTCCCTTATTCTGCTTTCTTGTGGGTTCTAGGGATTAAACTCAGGTGGTCAGGCCTAGAGGCCAGTGCCCTTACCTGCTGAACCATCTCAACAGCCCAAAATGTTCCAAAGAGCAGTGTACAATTTGGCTATAAACTTTCTGGATGGCAAAGTGAAAGCAAACTATAGCTGGAAACTTTATTTTATTTTGATAGTTGGTAAGGGGGAAAGTTAATAGTTCAAATTAAGCAAAGCATCCTATGAGCTCTGGGTAAACTAATAAAACTAGATCATAAGGTCATAATGACATCACTGTATAGCTTATGAGACGGGAGACACAGTATGACATCAAGTTTTAGCAACTCCCGGTCTATGGTGGCTTTTACAAGACCTTTCTATATAAGCTGAAACTGAGAATAAAACATATCTAAAGTGATGCTATCTCATGAGAACCAGAAGAATAACATCCAAAAATAAAGATTTCTATTGGCTCAGGCCAAGAGAGTGATAGAAGTCTGCTACAGTATTCTTTTCTGATTTGTTTGTTTGTTTGGAGATAGGATGTCACTAATGCCATGGATGGCCTTAGATTCAGTATGTAGACTCCATCTGCCTCTGTCTCTGCATCCTAGGTGCTAGGATTAAAGGTCATTATTTATGGCTTCCTTTTTCTCCCACAAAGGTCCTAGTTTGATTTTTTTTTTTCCTTATTAACAAGTTCATTTGGAAAAGTATGTGGTCTCAGCATTAGGCATAAGGAAACTTCAGGCAGTTGGTGTCCAATCTATGCTTGTTAAATTGTCAGGCTACAAAGCTATAAAATAGCTGTGCTTCATACTCATCAATATAAGGTACTAAAATGTGTTTATGTATATGACTTTAATATATTAATATAATTTTTAATAAGTGGACAGGGATTAACCAATACTTATTTGATTATCAGCAATGCTACAAACAGTAACAACAGTTGTAACTACTATTTATTTACAATATATTAAATTCACACTAGTCTTTGAGGGTTTTTGATTTCATTTTAGAACTTACAACATTGAGATACCAAGAAATAAAGAAAATTTCTCAAGGACTTACGACTAGCAATTAATTGGTAGAGACTTGTTCTAGAAGTAAAGTACTAAGTATTCAATGTCTTCTCTACTATTACCCTGGTTCAAGACTTTTCAAGCTGCAGGTCATTGGTACTTAGTAAATTATAAAGTCTATATAGTGAATCATCCTCAGTATTGTTTTTAGGGAAACAAATCCAGATAGAAAATATGAGAAGGTTACATAGCAAGAGCTAGCAATCCTTGTAAAACTTTCCATTCACTCACCTAAACAAAGAAACGAAAAATAGAAATATAGATATATAGAGGTAATGCATGTGTGTGTGTGGAGGGGTGTGGTATATATTGCTGGCACACACACACTGTGAAGAAACAAAGTCTGGTTTGTTTTTTTTTTACAGTGGATTTCTATAAAAATTAGAAAAGATGCTGAGTCTGTCTACTGACATTTCTCTAAACTAGGGTATGGAATTAAGTTGGAGGGTTAATAGATTCAGGAGAGGAGGGGAGTTGGGGAAAGGCTTAGCAAGTTTGAAGTTTTCACATGGGGAACTACAGGAGTGAAAATATGCTTCATGTTTCAGAGGCGTCTCCTCTGCCAGCTGTTTATTTGGGTGACTGTTTAGGAGTATACTAGGAATCATGCAGCCATTTTTTTCCTTCCAAATGGCGTGGTGATATTGTCACATTACAGAAGGAGGAAAAAAAATCAACATTTGTGCTAAAGTATTGTCAAGGGGAGTAACAAGTAGTTCAAATGACTACACACAACTGCATGTTCTCTGTCTGAGTAACACACTTCAAAACATAAACTGAGAAATAATCCTTCTGCTCTCCCCTTGCAGCAAGTCCTAATTGGAAACTCTAGCCCACATGCTCAGGTTTAGGCATTCAACTGAGAAGTGTTTACCTGAAAGAATGGTGGCAATTTAGGGCTGGATGGTTCCTACTCTTTTTGATACGTATAAATTCACCACACTGAGTACTTCAGAAATGTATGAGTACATATTTATGAAGGCTAATAATGACTATGTCTTTTTAAAAAGGAAAAAGACACTTTGATATCATTTCAGACATTATTTAGATAGTATATATCTCTAAGAATATTAAGCACATTAAGAATAAAAAACAGCATTAAGATTAACTTATTTAAAGAGTATCTGACTTAGGAGTAATCAGGAAGTAAGTTATAATCTTCACTCACATCATTATTCTCTAAATTCTCTATAGCAATACATAGCTAATTGCTACTTTTCTAACCAGTATTTTATATATTTTAAAATCCCTGATGAGACCATGCATATTGTATCTTTACCATTGGCTATGAAGCTACCAACAAATTGTTTAGCTCAATAATGACTACTTTCAAAGCAGGAAATTTTAGTAGCTCATCCTACTTTACCAATATCTAAAGTCTATTTTCTCACTCACCAGAAGAATGCCATATACCTTATGTTTTCTTTTTTTCCCCAAGAAATAGAATGTTATAGTCAGAGCTCCATCCTCCTTTCAGCCTGCACATACACTTGCAGTCATCAATCGGTGCACTACATCCCACCTGACAGCTCTGACAGCCTCCCAGGAGGTCTGCATTAACCCTGGAAACATAGCTCTACCTGTCTCCCAGGAGATCTGCTGCAACCCAGCACACCAAGGCCAGCCAACACCAGAGACAACCAGATGGCAAAAGGCAAGTGCAATAATATAATCAACAGACGCCAATGATTTTGGCAGCATCAGAACCCAGCTCTCCTATGACAGCAAGACCTGAATATCCTAACACACCTGAAGAGCCAGACTGTAACCTTAAACTCCATCTCGTGAAGATGATACAGGCCTTGAACCAGGGTGATAGTAGAGAAGACATTGAATACTTAGTACTTTACTTCTAGAACAAATCTCTACCAATTAATTGCTAGTCATAAGTCCTTGAGGAGAAAGGGCTGGGGGGATGGGAGGACAGTCTCTGTGAGTGGGAGATCAGGAGGGGCAGAATTTAGGATGCAAATAAATAAATAAATTTAAATTTAAATACTTCAAAGTAATAAAGGACTTGCTATGTTCCTTTAGTTCTTTAAAATTAAAAAAAAAGGAAAGAAACAATGTCCCCATGCCCCCTTGGATTTAAGATGTCCTTATGACATGACTTCCTTAAGCTGAGAGACAAGGCTAAAGATGACATAGGCAGCAACCTGAAACGTCCCTTCATGAAGAACCCTGGAATAGCATGTTGATTTATGAGACATATGGACCTAGTTGTTTCTATCCATATATGACAAACTGTCAATAATCAGATATGTAAGATAGACCATAATAGCTTATCCACTGGACAGTGGAAGACAGATATATAAGCTAACACAACAAAAATACAAAAACTTGTCCTAATGCCCTACCGTAAAAGTCCAGTTAAGCCATAAAAATAATGAGTTAAATGCCATGCTTTTACAGGGTGTACAAACTAAAGATCATAGATTAAATATGGTCTATAATCTATTTTTGAACAGCCTTTCAGCTAAATAAAGCTGTCATAATAATTAATAAGAGCTGCAAAAGAATTTATAAAAATATGCAGTAGAGATCATAAGAACACATAATATTTACAATATTTACTCTATGTTCCTTTATATGAATGTTTTTCTCAAGCCTGTATTAGGCCAATGAATTATGGGTGAGTTTGCTTTAGAACAGAAGATAGCTGCTATATATCTACTTTCAAAATAGAATGTTAGAAAGTAGGACTTTCTCATGGAATCTAGTTGGTATCTGGCCGGTTTACCCTTTAATAACTAAGGTTTAGTTGCTTGTTAATGAAACTAAAACCATAAGTGTATAGAATGAACAATAAAATCACACATTCAACAATTGTTAAATTATTTAAAAATCTACATTCCAACTGTGGATTGTAAGATTCCCAACTGAGAAATTACTTTTGTAGCATGATTCTTCCTCTTCACCTTTTTTTTTTTTGTTTTTTTTAGACACTATCTCTCTATGTTGCCTTTGCTTTCCTGGAACTCACTATGTAACATAGGCTGGCCTTGAAATCTCAGAGATTTGCTTGCCCCTGCCTCCTAGAGTCCTGGAGTTAAAGCAAAGTGCCACCACACTGTATCCCTGTGCACATTATTTAAATCATACTTTTTATTTTTAAAGAAATTTTATATTATGCCTAGGAAAAATAAAATGATCCTTTTTAACTGGAGCCTAGAGAAGGCCCAGATGTTTTAATCACCTCGAGAAGAGGGTATATTTATGTTTTTTCCACAGAATGTAGAGTCCCCAATCTAGGTCCCCAAAAGACTGGTCCATCGGCCCTGCATCTCCCGCTCACAAAGACTCACTGAGAAGAGGAGGGAGAAGAACAAAAGAAGCAGACATCCACCACAGAGTGCAACAACGAGAACCGCTAACCATGCTGCTGTTCAGCAAGATTTGTTTGGACTTATTGCTGATAATATAAATTTTGTGTATATGTGTGTATGTGCGTCTCTTATCTGTATGCTATGTTGTTTGTAAGTTAGGTTAGAAGGCTCATTTGCAGGGAGTGTGGAAGGATACAGATAGTTCTCATATGAAACAATTGAAGGCAGAAATTTCAGATGTTAGCAAAAGTCATTTAGATACTTGGAACATTGATGAATTGGCCAGTGATTTAAAAAAACAATCTAAACACATTGAATCCCTTACATTGGGTTCAGTATATAATCTTGCTTGCTATTATTAATTGACATTTGAGATCCCTAGCCATGATGAGGAGGGACATTGTGGAGTTTTGTCTGAAAAATAATAAAAGAGAGGGAATTGCCATGCAGACTTTGCGTGACAGCAGTATTTGAGGCGAAAGCTTCAAGGAAGCCAGTCTCCTTCCCCTGCATTGTCTCCTGGCACCCCTAACTCAGAGGTAGCCCAAATATGTCCTTGCAAACTCGAGTGCTAGGTGCCCACCAAGATAACAGCTAGACAAAATTGGACATTGCTCTCTGACCTTTACCAATGTTCCAACATCTTAGCCAAAGCCTGGCTTGGAATTTCGTAAAGAATGTTAGCCACCCAGACTAATTACCTCTGGCATTGTTAGGGAAATAAGGAAGGGAATAGGTCATTTGCTTACAGAATGGGAGACTTATCCCAGGGCAAGGTCAGGTCAAGAATTAGCAAGAGACTGTTTACTTGCCCAGAAGATTAGCATAGTGGGTGCTTTACCTAGGATGGGCGGGACCTTGAACAGAGAGAGAGAGAGAGAGAGAGAGAGAGAGAGAGAGAG
>JADRCD010098851.1:0-10647 GCA_019843815.1 Montemys delectorum | reverse complement strand
TTAGATATTTTCTTTATTTACCTTGCTTAGCTTTGAGTGTCCAGGAACACAGAAAGGCCTTCTGCGGGAGACTTAGGCTGCAGTTCTGTATGTGGAAGGCTTGAGATTTTTTAAGTAAAAGAGCTCTTTACATAAGTTGCGTTGTGGAATAACATATGGGCATGTGAACCCACTTGTAAGGGTACATAGCTTTCTTCCCAGAAATCCAGGAAACAGAGGCAAGTGTATTTCTGTGTTTACCTGGACTACACAATGATTTCCAGGATAGTCAACACTACCTATCAAGAACTTGCCTCAAAAAACAAAACTGAGCAGTGGTGACGCACGCCTTTAATCCCAGCACTTAGGAAGCAGAGGCAGGCAGATTTCTGAGTTTGAGGCCAGGTTGGTCTACAGAGTGAGTTCCAGGACAGCCAGGGCTACACAGAGAAACCCTGTCTTGAAAAACCAAAACCAAAACAAAAACCAAAACAAAAATAAAAAACAAACAAACAAAACAAAGCTAAACTAAAAGACACATTATATTTTTAAAAAATGAAAGATCTGGGAATGTACACTTGAAAAATCTCAGTAAGTAATATTTTTCTTGTAAAACCTGATGATATGTATGAGTTCAATTCCTGAAGCCCACATGGTACCATGGTACCAGAGAAAGACTCCTGAAAGCTGTTTTCTGACATCTGCATATGTGTTATGTTATTCACATATGTATACACATATAGACACATTAAATAAATGTAAATATACAGGCATCTGCCGGGATCAAAGGCTGTATATATCAAGAGTCATTGAACTTGCCAATATACATTTAGAGCACAGAAATCCCTTTTGTATTGGTAGGTGCCCACCAATGATCATCCATAGTATGAATTCCTAAAAGTTTCAAGAAACTGTGATGAAATCAGCATGAAGAAGGGCCAGTTATTTGGCCAGTGTCTGTGATAACATCAACATTGTATTAGTGACATCTCATTACTGTGAGATAATAGCTGAGAAATCAAGGGAGAAAGGATTTTTCTTTTTAAGTTTCATTTTACTTGATATCAGTTCATAATGGTAGAGAATCATATGACTCATCTTCCCACTGGAATATGTCCACATTTACCTCATCTCAGAATTCAAAACCAAATACATAATGTTCCAAATATCATAAAGTTTCTGATTCTCAAGTATTTTTCTAGTAACACAAACAATTCTTTACAACATTTCCATATAAGACTAAATTATAAACTGCCAAGGGACAATTTTTTTTTCTGTCACATTATAGAAAAGCCATGGAATAAAGATCTATATTTAAGGTGGAAATGAAACACATTTCCAAGGAGTCCAGTTGTTTAAATGCTGGTGTGCAAAAGGGTAGTGAAAGTGTTTATATATCCATACAATCCTGCATTCTTTGTAAGAGTTTTTATTTAAAGACATTTAAAGGCTTAGGGAAGGAAAATCAGTTGAGGAATGGATGACTTGTATATACATAAATTATTTAACCACATTGTGTGCATAAAAGCAGGCAGATTTCCCAGAGAGGATTAGGTAATTTTAAGAAACTAAAAGCATATGTGCTTCCATAGCCTTGTAGTTCACTTTGCTTAGATCAGGAAATACAATCTTTTTGCCCAGATACATTCAAATAACATTATCAGCCACTTCTGACTTCACTGCATTGATCATGAGAGATGATCAGAGCTGACATTTCCATTTGAGTCTGACAATGAGGGCAGTCAAAGAAACTACACTCTGGCGTCTCTGTCTTCTTCTGGTTCCTCAGTCCTTCCCTTCATTGACTAACAGAGTCAACTAACCTGGCCACTTTGGGGCTCCCAGAGACTGAGCTACCAATCAACGAGTAAGCAAGCATGGGCTGGATCTAGACCCTCTACACATATGTAGCAGATGTGCAGCTTGGTCTTCAGGTAGATACCCAAACAACTGGGGTAGGGGCTGTCCCTGAATCTGTTGCCTGGCTGTGAATCCCTTTCCTTTAAATGGGCATCCTGAACCTAGTCCTGCAGTAACTTGATGTTCCTGGGGGGAGGGGGGAAGGGGATGATACTCAGAGGGGGGCTTCCCCTTCTGAAAGGAGAAGGGGAAGGGGGATCGGGAGAGGACCTGTGTGAGGGGGTATTGGGAGGAAAAGTGCACTAATGTTGGGATGTAAAGTGAACAAAATCTATTAGAAAAAAAAATCTACATTCTGAAGAAGAACAAAGATAAACAGCATCAGGATCCAAGGCAGAGGAGACAAGGAATCTCAAAAACATGGAAACGTGTAGTGGTAATTATTAAAAAAACAACCTAAACCATGCCATTCTACCACCAGCTAGGCACCAGCCAGTGGTCTTGTTCTGTTCCTAGCCCAGTACCAAGACTGCATGTTTCCCCTAGCCAAAGCCTCTTCAGAGCTCTGAGATAACTCTCTTGGTCCCTGAGGGCAGCTGTGGGTGTGCTCTCACCAGCCCATGTTCCACTGGCTACCTTTCCCCTGGAGGTCAGTCCTTGCCCAATCTTCCAGTCCCAAAGCCTGGCTCAATTTCACCCCAGCTATGTTCTTTCCCTTTGGCTCACCTGAGTTGCCACAGAAGGTAAACACCAGACAAACTTAGTTTAGAATCAACAGATAACACAATTGCTGGGTGCAGAGACAAGCATTCTAAATTCACCAACTGTTCTATGTTTGAAATCTTCCTGTGGCATATCCTGGTGGATTCTGCCACCTGAAATAAGAGACCACCATCCCAGCCCCAGCTGCCTACATCTTGTCTGCTTTGCTCCTGCCTCCCATCCAAAAATGAACTTCCTTTCTTCTGCATTCCCTCTTCTTCCCTGACCCAGAAGCCCTGCTTTCACCTCACCCATTGATTGGCTTCAGAGAGAACCAGAAAGTAAGCTATGACTAGAATGTAAGCTCCATGTGGAGAAAGGGGCCGCAGAGTCTCATGCACTAAAACTTGAGGGAGTCAAGAAACCCTGGTGACAACATATTGGTAGTCCTAGTCATTGGAGAAAGCCATATCTCTTCCAGGCCTTACATCCAGCACATGCAATAATTGTGATGGTAACATACTCTTGAGTTGAAGAATTGGAGAATACCACCCAGACATATCTGGGAATACTATATCTGCTGGAAATCTTAAAAGGGAGCTGAATGTTTGACTATAAGCCACTCTGAGTACCTGAATATATGGAATAATTACAATAATTCCTAGTTAGGGAACCTGAGAACATTCTATCAAAATGTATAGAAGGTTGACATAAAATAAACTCACAGAGATGGTAAGTCTCTGATATAAACCTATTTGAGGAGTTACATAGCAGGGATTTTTATATTATAAAGTACATTGGTGTTGCTGGCCAAAATCCTCTGTGGTAAGAAGACACTGCTGGCTTGCTAGCCCAGAGCCAAAGGACAAAATATTTGTTTGTTTGTTTGTTTGTTTGGGTTTTTTTGGGTACTTTTTTGGTTTTGTTTTGTTTGTTTTACTAAATCTCTCACTCTAAGGAATAAAAAGGAATGATTCTTTTACTTTCTCAACTCCCCAATGTGAGAATAAGCCTTGGTGATGACATTTGTATGCCAAGGGGTGCATGGACTGGGAGTCTCTGCAGCAAACACAACTACTTCTAGCTCAAAAGTTCAAAGCTCATTAGTACCAGAAGTCATTACTAGTGTTCAAGGAATTAAGTATTTTGAGTGAATGAGGCCTTGTCACTGATGTCACAATTCGTATTGGGCCTGAGTCTTAGCCTGAATATTTAGGAACAGACAGAAATTAAATTAGACATTTCTTATATCCCATACCCTAATTGTCCAGTATACTAATGGACCAAGTGCCTCCACTCTCATTGATGCCACATAAGGCAATATTCTGTTACATATGTAGCAGGGCCCACAGACCAGCACATGTGTACTCTTTGGTTGGTGGTTTATTTCCTGGGAGCTCTGAAGGGTCAGGTTAGTTGATACTGTTGTTCTTCCTATAGGGTTGCAATCCCCTTCAGCTCCTTCAGCCCTTCCCCTAACTCTTTTATTGGGGACTCCCAATTCATTCCAATGGTTGGTTGTGAGTATCTGCATCTGTCTGAGTCAGGTGCTAGCAGAGCCTCTTAGAGGACAGTTATACTAGATTCCTGTCAGCAAGCGCTTCTTGGCATCAGTAATAGTATCTGGGTTTGGTGTCTGCAGATGGGATGGATCCCTAGGTGTGGCAGTCTCTGGATGACCTTCCCTTCAGTCTCTGCTCCATTTTTTGTCCCTGTGTTTTTTTTGAACAGGGACAACTCTGAATTATTTTTCTTTTAAGATGGGTGAGTGGACCCTTCCCTCAACTGGGAGCCATGCCTATCTACTGGAGGTGGTCTCTACAGGTTCTATCTCCCCTCTCTTGGGCATTTCAGCTAATGCCATCCACATTGGGTCCTGGGAGCCTCTTGTATCCCTGGCACCTGGGACTTTCTAGTGCCTCCCCATTCCCCACCCCCCATTGCTACATATTTCTGTTCATTCTCCTGGCCCTCTGGACTTCTTCTGTCTCCTCTCACACCTGATCCTGCCTCCCTTTTTCCCTCTCCTCTCTCATACAGGTCCCTCCCTCCCTCCACCTCCCATGATTATTTTGTCTCCCCTTCTCAGTGGGATTGAAGCATCTAACTTTGGCCTTCCTTCTTGTGAACTTCATATGATCCTTGTAATAGGATCTGATGATTTTTTTTTTAATTTCCTCAGTTTCTGTTGTTATGTCTCTCTTTTTATTTCTGATTTTGTTAATTTTGGATCCTATCTCCATTCCCTTTAGTTATTGGGCTAGAGATTTATCTTTCTTGTTGATTTTCTCAAAGAACCAGATCTGAGATTTGTTGATTCTTTGTATAGTTCACTTTGTTTCTAATTGGTTGAATTCAGCCCTGAGTTTGATTATTTCCTGCCATCTACTCATTTTGGGTATATTTGTTTCTTTTTATTTTACAGCTTTCAGATGTGCTCACAAGCTGTTAGTGTATATTCTCTTTTTGGAGGCACTCAGAGCTATGAGTTTTCCTCTTAGCACTGCTTTCATTGTATCCCATAAGTTTGTGTATGCTGTGCCCTAATTTTCATTAAATTCTAGAACGTCTTTATTTCTTTTTTCTTCCCTGACCAAGTTATCATGAAGTAAAGAGTTGTTCAGTTTCTATGAGTATGTTGGCTTTCTCTTTTTGTTGTTATGGAAGGCTAGCCTTTGTCTGTGGTGATCTGATAGAATGCATGGGATTAATTCAGTCTTCATGTATTCTAGTGAGGCTCATTTTGTGTCAGACTATCTGGGCAATTTTGGCGAAGGTACCATGAAGTGTCTTTTTTGTTTGTTTGTTTGTTTTAGGTAGAAATGTTCTGTAGATATCTGTTAAATCCATTTGTTTCAAAACTTCTGTTATTTTCACTGTGTCTGTTTAGCTTCTGTTTCCATGATCTGTCTATTGGTGAGAGTGGGGTATTGAAGTCTTCCACTATTATTTTGTGAGGTTCAATGTGTTCTTTGAGCTTTACTGATGTTTCTTTTACAAATGTGGGTGCCATTGCATTTAGGACATAGATGTTCAGAATCGAGAGTTCATTTTGCTATGGTGGGAGAACTGGGTTCTGATGGTGCCCAGTGGCATTGGTTTCTATTGCTTATGTCCCTGTGCTTGCCTCTCACCATCTAGTTATCTCTGGTGTTAACTGGACTTGCTGTCTCTGACTGGAGCCTTTCCCTCCTGTAAGCCTGGTTATGATGGATCTCTTAGGGTTGGGTTGTCTTTGGTTGTGGGAGGGATGCAGTGCGCTGCCCCTGGGCATAGTTGGGGACCAGAAGAAAGATTTGTCTCTACAAGAGACACATCTCAAGAGGTCCTGCGTTCTTTGGAACCTATGGGATCCTAGTTAGGCCAGGTATTCCTAGTTGTCATGGACCTCCTGGGAATCAGGATGTCTCTGGGGGTAGGGAGTGGGCAAATTGAAGCACACGATCTGTGCCCCTCAACTTCCTTTTAAAACCACGGAATTGCCGTTGGTGATACCAATGACCTCTCCTACCTTTGCTAAGTAACAAACTTGAACACTTTCAAGATTTAGATTCAACCCCTCTTCTGTAAACATAGCACCATTTATAGCCATATCTTCATGTTCATTCTTCTTACTGTCCCCAAACCTGGAACTTCAGCTGCTCCAACCTGAAGACCAACTTTTAGCCTGTTCCAAACCAGTGTACAGTCCATCAGCTTCTGCATTAATAGCTTCAGTGATTATGGCCAAGGGCTTCCAGTGAGCACTGGCAATTTCAAATGTAGACACAACTGATTGAATACTAGAAAATTTCTTTTTACTGTAGAGAACATTGACCTTTGATATGTTAATAAAATATGGGGAAATATATCCTCTATCAAATTTCCTTCCTTTAATAATTTATATTTCACCATTCAGGAGTTTTCCATACTTCACTGTGGTGGGACCCTTTCATCCAACCTTTTTCAATACATCAGAAAAGTAATGTCTTTGTCTACATTTACAGAAACTATAGCAACCTGAGCAATTTCTTCAGTGGTTGTCACAGATTTAGACTGTTTTATAAGTTCAGTAATAATAGCAACAACAGCTGACAGTTGTCAATAGCCAACATCACACCTCTCTCATTTCCACCAGAATAGCACCTTCTCTGATCTAGTCAAAGGCCTCCTTGGCAATAGAACATGCCAAAACAGAAGCAGTGGTGATGCCATTCCAAGCCTCTGGGTATGTTTTACTGGCAACAACTTTAATATGATTAACTCTCATATCTTTACATTTATCCTTTAAATCAACTGATTTTGGAACAGCTGCCTTATCTTTTGTTACTTGGGGACTTCCCCACCTCTGTTCTATAATTACTGTTCTCTTTGACCCCATTGTAACCTCTACAGCATTAGCTAAAAGATCTCCACCTTGAAGTCTTAAGGTTCCAGTACCCATATCAAATTGTACATTTTTGCATAGGCCTGAATGAGGTGAGGAGTCAGTGCCCAACTGAAACATTTCTGAGGGCCATATGTGGGGTGGTGAGAATACAAGCTCAGAGAGGTAGGCCAAGGACTGTGAGGGAGGAAGGTCATTTTTTTATTTTTGATACAGTGTTATATAACCCGGGTTAGCTTCTAATTCACAATACACCTGATTCTGTTTTAGGTCTTCTCAGATTACAAACACTATTTCTTAGAATTAAAACTTCAGTAATTCAGTTAAAAAATAAACTCAGCTGAAAACCACAATGGAATTCTAAATCAAGTGGAAGGAAGAGTACCAGGATTCAGCATAATATTGATGAATTATTATCTTCTAATAGTAAGTCGGAAAACACAAATAAATTATGCCTAGAACATTGAAGATCTTTGAGTTAACAATCTTAAGAACAAAGAAGTTAGTCGAAGGTGCACATATATTATACTGAAAGTATCAAAGACATATTAAATGACATAACTGACAAATCTCAAATTCTGAGAAGTTATGAACATCAAGTTTCTGAAACCATTTAGAATGCCAAACAGACATAACCAGGAAGAATTTCTCTACATCATGTTTCATTTAAACTGGTAAGATATCAGAAAACTGAATGTTGATAGCAGCCAGAGGCATGCCAATTCAGTTATGAAGTGAAACCATGATAACTTTTGATTTCTAGGCAGAAAGCATAAAATCTTGAGGAATCTTGGATTAGTGTTTCTATGTATTGAAAGAACATAACTGCCAATCTGGTTTATTATTTCCTTCATGTTTCATACCTGAAATTAAATGAAAAAAAAAAACCTTCCAAGATAAGTATATACTAAGCAATTCATGACAACTAAGCCAACATTACAGAAAACTTCTAATGAAAATAAAAAAATACCATGTATTTGAAAACACAGAAAAAAACCCATAAACATAAAACCCCCAGAAATTAGTAGATTGTTTGAAATAACCATGAGGGTGAATAGCATTAATTCTCACATTCAAGAACACATACTGACTGATTAGGAAAAAAACCCCACAACTGCAAGAAACTCACATTATCTATAAAACTGTATAAAAGTAAATAATAGAAAAATGGAAAAGTATATTCAAGCAAATAAAATCAGAAAGAAAGCAAAACTAGCTATATTTTTACCTGACAAAGCATAATCTAAATCACATTTAGTAAAAAATGCCATCAAAATAAATAAAGGTATCTACAAATAAGGATGACATTCACCAAACAGAAACAATGGTTTTAAATATACAAAGACTGAATGTTGGTCTATTCAATTTGATAAAAGTAACACCATTCCTCATAAAATGGCATATATGCCCAATGTAACATCTAATTTTCACCAATAGACAGGCTATCCAGAGATATACTCAGAAAAGAAACATCAAAGTTTAGCTGTGCTATAGATCAGACAACATATTCTATTGAAAAGTTACAGAAAATATATTTTCCCAGCAGCTCATGAAAGTTTCTCCAAAGCAGAATATAAAACATTTTTATTATTTTATTGTTTGGGAATTTCATGCATACATCTTCAGTATAGCAAAGGACACCATCATTTGATTGAAAAGGCAGGCTACAGAATAGGAAAGTCTTTACCACCTCTACTTTTGACAGAGGGTTTGTGACTAGGATTCATAAAAACTTCAAAAAGGTAAACACCAAGAAAACAATTTTCCTGATTAATCTTTGTGCACAGAAATGGCTGATAAAATAATTTTAATGTTCAAAATCCTTGGCCACCAGGGAAATGCCAAACTAAAACTACTTTGAGATATTATCTTACTCTAGTCAGGGTGGCTAAGATTAAAAACAACAACAAGGGCTAACATGGATTTGAGGAAAGACAAACACATTAGCTGTTAGTGAAACACACACTGGTTCAGCTACAATTAAAATCAATGTGTCATTTCACCAAAAACTAGAAATAGCTCTATTACTCCTAGACTTATTCCCAAAGGATTCTATATCCACTGAAGAGATTCTTAATTATCTGTACTTGTTTCTGCTTTGTTCACAATACCCAAGAAATGGGAACAGCCAATATATCCATCAACTGATAAATGGATAATAAATATATGATACTGTCTTAGTTTGCTTTTGAAAAGAAAAAAATAGAAAAGAAAAACACCATGATCAAAAGCAACTTGGGGAGGAAGCTAGCAGACGCCAGGACAGGAGCTCAAGTAGGAACTTGGAGTCAGGCACTCAAGCAAAGACCATGAAGTAATACTGCTTACTGGTATGCTTCCAGAGCTGTGTTTAGATGCCTTTGTTGTACAGCTCAGGTACACCTACCTAGGGATAGAACTCACTATAGTGCATGTATTGGCCTCCCTTTATCAGTTAGCAATGAAGAAACTGCCTCCTCAGGCCAATCCAATAATGGCAATTACCCAAACAAAGCACCCTATTCCCAGGTGTTGTGTAATAAAATAGAAAGAAAGAATGCACAGACATATCAAAGCAAACAACCAATGCCTATTTACAAAGGGAACCCATAGCATACTAAAGCAACAATTTCAGTAATTTCCATCTTGGTGAATCAATTAATTTTTACCAGGGTTACCAACAAAAGTAAGGGGGAGAATTACTTATAAGAAGCAGGATGACTCAAAAGCAGCTGTCATACACACACACACACACACACACACACACACACACACACACGAAAAAATTCCACTTCCATAGTGGTGAAGATTCAGGAATGCTCTCTGCACAACTTACAGGCAACTTGACCTTCTGAATAGCTGTTCTCTTTGCAACTTGGTTGGTCAGAATCTCCTCCCTCGGCATTCCTTTTCATACTGCTGGGACCAGGCTCTCAAGAATCTTCCAAGTTTTTCTTTCTAAAGTTGTTACTTTTCTTTTTGTTTGTTTGTTTGTTTGTTTTTGTTTTTTTGAGACAGGGTTTCCCTGTTGTAACCCTGGCTGTTCTGGACTCACTCTGTAGACCAAGCTGGACTTTTTTAAAATTTACCTCCCAAGTCTTACCCTCCCTCCTAGAAAGAATGTTTCCTTTCAGAAGGAACGTTTCAATATGAAGGAAAAAAGACATACAACACAAGGTATGTGAAATAAACAAGCAAGATTATCTATCACAAAAAAGATTATCTATCACATGTACATCATATTAGGTGAATATTTTACTTTTAGCTGAATAATTATATGTGTGTATATATATTAATTTACATATATAATGTATACTAAACTTATGCTCCATTATGTTGTAAAAGTATGAATGGAAAAATTCCTAACAACATATGTTTTACCAAAATTGAACTTAGAGGCTATAAAAATCTAAACAGTCCTACAACAAACACAGATGGAAGCTATAGTAGGATCAAATGAAGAAAATCCTAGGAAGATGAATGAGTTCTCCGTTAAAGTATACCCACATGAAAATATAAACTATATTAGTGCTCCAAAAAAAATCACTTCATGAAGACAAAACTACCCTGGTAACCAAACTGGATACAGACACATGGAAAGACAGAACTATTCACCAACATCATGGCTGATTATAGAAGCAAATATGCTTAATAGAGTCATTGAAAACTGAAATACAGCAATGGTTTGCAAAGATAATATGGCATGATCAATTTGTTTAGATCTGACGATCATGTAAATTGCACAGTGTGTGAAAATCTGT
>JADRCD010098850.1:0-14736 GCA_019843815.1 Montemys delectorum | reverse complement strand
TTCTTCTTCTTCTTCTTCTTCTTCTTCTTCTTCTTCTTTTTTAATATGGAGCGCTTCACGAATTTGCGTGTCATCCTTGCGCAGGGGCCATGCTAATCTTCTCTGTATCATTCCAACTTTAGTATATGTGCTGCCGAAGTGAGTATACTTTCTGTTTCTTTTTCAGTTGGATCAGCCTGGATCCAAATAATTTGGGAATTCCTGAATATATGCATGGTCTATCAGATTCTGATTTTTTATTAGATATTTTCTTTATTTACATTTAAAATGTTCTCCCCTTTCCTGGTTTCACCTCTGGGGGGGAAAAAAAAACCAATTTCCTCCCTCCTCCCCCTGCTTACCAACCCACCCTCTCCTACTTCCTGGCCCTGGCATTCCCCTACACTGGGGCATAGAACCTTCACATGACCATGGGCTTCTCCTCCCATTGATGACCGACTAGGCCATCTTCTGCTATACATATGCTGCTGGAGCCATGAGTCCCACCATGTGTACTCCTTGGTTGGTAGTTTAGTCCCTGGAAGCTCTGGGGGTACTAGTTAGTTCATATTGTTGTTCCTCCTATGGGGCTGCAAACCCTTCAACTCCTTGGGTCCTTTCTCTAGCTTCTTCACTGGGGACCCTGTGCTCAGTCCAATGGATGGCTGTGAATCTCTACTTCTGTATTAGTCAGGCACTGGCAGAGACTCTCAGGAGACAGCTATGTCAGGCTCCTGTTACCCTGCACTTCCTGCCATCCACACTAGTGTCTGGGTTTGGTGATTGTATATGGGAAGGATCCCCAGGTGGGGCAGTCTCTGGATTGTCCTTCCTTTAGTCTCTGCTCCACACTTTGTATCCACACTTTGATCATCCTTCTTCTGGAGTTTCCTATGGTTTGTGAATTGTATGTTGGGTATTCCAAGCTTCTGGGCTAATAACCACTTATCAGAGAGTGCATACCATGTGTGTTCTTTTGTGATTGGGTTACCTCACTCAGGATGATATTCTCCAGATCCATCCATTTCCCTAAGAATTTCATAAATTCATTGTTTTTTATAACTGAGTAGTACTCCATTGTATAAATGTACCACATTTTCTTCCTACATGCATTTATGCTTTGACACCTGTGACCTCATGCCAAAGCCCTTGGGAGGAGAGGAGGTATTCTAAATTTTACGTTAGGCCCCTCTGTTCATATATTAGTCATTTTCTCCTCATTTTCAAAATCTGATGGGAATGTAGGAGTCAGAGCTTGGAACCAACCTCCAAAATCAAAACCAAGCAAGTAAAAAGGAGGTAGGAAAGACTTTTGTCCTATTTCTATAAAGAAATGGACCTAGAAACAAGGAACTCTGTCATGTCCTGAACCTACCTCCGAGAAAATGCCACCATGAACTACCTCATATCGAAATTTACACCTCTTGTCTTTGTTTTGTGGTTTTAATGTATATTTTTTATGATGGGGAGTATCTTAGTCAGGGTTTCTATCCCTGCACAAACATCATGACCAAGAAGCAAGTTGGGGAGGAAAGGGTTTATTCAGCTTACACTTCCACATGGCTGTTGATCACCAGAGGAAGTCAGGACAAGAACTCAAGCAGGTCAGGAAGCAGAAGCTGATGCAGAAGCCATGGAGGGATGTTCCTTACTCGCTTGCTTCCCCTGGCTTGCTCAGCCTGCTCTCTTATAGAACCCAAGACTTCCAGCCCAGGGATGGCACCACCCACAAGGGGCCTACCCCCTTGATCACTAATTGAGAAAATTCCCCGCAGCTGGATCTCATGGAGGCACTTCCCCAACTGAAGCTCCCTTCTCTGTGATAACTCCAGCCTGTGTCAAGTTGGCACACAAAACCAGCCAGTACAGGGAGAAAATTTCTTTTCTTTTCTTAGTTGGCCAAACTGGAAATAAATCTATTTTTCTTTATTAATTTCTGTTAACTAATTTCAGAATATGGAGAAACTAAAGTCATGGGTAAGGACCTAAGTGTCCAGTAACACTACCACTTAAACTTTAACTGGCTACTGAAATGTCTGTTTTTTTTTTTAATAACTTCCTCTCTGGTTATGTGTGTGCACACACATGTACATGTGTGTGTATGTGTGCTCATGTATGGGAATTTGGGAGTGTTGCTGCTATGGTATGCCTATCGAGAGCAGACAACAACCATGGGTATCACTCTTCATCTTTCTCTTTGTTTAGAACAGGGTCTCTGGTTGGTTGATATTTTGTACACCAGGTTAACTGGCCTGCATGATTCTGGGAATCCTGTCTCAGCCTCCTGTCTCAGCCTCCCGTCTCATTGTGATAGTGCTGGGATTACAGATGCATTATCATGTTGGAATTTATGTGCTCTGGGGAATCAGAGCCCAGGTCCTGGGACAAGCACTTTACTCACTAAATTACACATATTTTTTTAAACTCCCCAGCTAGATATTGATTCTAAATAGGTAGAACTAAAGATTCTCCTGATAGGTGTGTGTGTGTGTGTGTGTGTGTGTGTGTGTGTGTGTGTGAGAGAGAGAGAGAGAGAGAGAGAGAGAGAGAGAGAGAGAGAGAGAGAGAAATTCCTTAATCTAGGACATGACAATAATCAGCTTTCTTAAGTGAGCCTTTTCTCTTTTCTTTCTATTTGATTGTTGTTTTAATATTTGACACCTCCCCCTCCCATTTATCATCTTATTGAAGAAAAAACTTCCTTCTTTTGGCTCATAGTCTCAAACACTTATGTATTAATTATACCATCTTAAGTTCAGTCCACTGTATGGATCTTTTTTTTTCTTTTTTCCTTTTTTTTTGTTTGTCTCCATTTTATTTATTTATTTTTTTAATTAGGTATTTTCTTTATTTACATGTAAATTTCTTCTTTCCCAGTTTCCCCTCCAAAAAACAAACAAACAAAACAACAAGAACAATCCCCTGTTGCCTCCCCCCTCCCCATGCCTGCCACCCCATCCTCTCCCACTTATTGGCCCTGGCACTCCCCTACACTGGGGCACAAAACCTTCACAAGGCCGAGGACCTCTCCTCCTGTTGATGATCGAATTTGCGATCCTCTACTATACACATGCTGCCAGAACAATCAGTCCCACTATGTATAGTCAGTCCTTGGTTGGTGGTTGGGTCCCTGGGAGCTCTGAGGGTACTAGTTAGTTCTGTATGGATCTTTTAAAAGAATTTTCAGAGGGGACACAAATCTATGTATTTACTGAATGTCTTACATAACTTCCAAATTTATGTGCCTTAGCCATAACCTGGATTGGCAGCAAATGTAGTGTCCCTAGTTGATTCCAACATGGTACATCCCTTGCCTACAATTGATATTTCAGACTAGGATATTTCTCTTAGCAGAAAGGTCTTTCTCTGTGTTGCTTCATTGGTTTTCAATGAATACTTATTGATTGGATAAGACCTGTCCTCCCTGACTTCTTTAAAAGATGTGAACTGTCATAGGATAGTGACACTTCTAATGTTGCATCTAATCACATTTAGTCCAACAGCACATTTCTCTGAAATGGGGGTCAAGTCATTCTTATCTCCCAAGCTTCAATCATCCCACAACAGAAGTTGAATAGCCTATTAATGGAACCAGAGATACAGGTTTGGGCTTGCAAAGGCTGTTGCTGTTAGTTCAAACTGATCAATATGAAAAATAAGTGTAACTGGATAGGATAATAAGTATATGGATAACTTCCTTATTTTTTGCTACAGTACTTAAGTACTTACTGGAAGCAATAGAGAGAGCAAGGAAAAGACAGCTTACAAACAACACGTACTTATTTTGAGCAGTAAATTTTAGATCTGCGGAGTGTCTTACTGTTACACATGCAGGTCAAAAGGTGAAGCCAAGGATATAACAGTCAGTGCTCCATGTACTTAGTTTCAAAGCCGTAACAAGTGTTTCAGAACACAAGACATGTGGAGTAGCTGGTGTGGGCTATGGGCTAATCTTTGCCCTCCTGATGGACACAGATCTAGTTATCAACTGGCTTCTATTACTCTTAATGACACTGAAACATGAAAGCATTCACAGAAGATGACTCCCCAACAGAACAATGATCCTTTGAAGCTTCAATTTATTTGTGTGAAGTCTGTTGCTTAGTTCTTCAGAAAGCTACATTATTATTTTCTTTTGTTATAAAACAAGAATGTGATTTAATTCTATTTACTTGTAATATGTTTTTAAATGTTAACAAATTCAGATAAATTGAAATCATGTAATTTTTCTAATCATAATCCAATAAAAGTTTAAAAAAAAAATCTGGCTAGGTACTAGTAACCTGCTCTTTGGGCATTGCTACTAGCTAGTGGCCGGTGGACTGAACTGACAATTCGTGTTTTGCTTGCAATCTTGTTAGCCTCCCTCCCAAACCTGCAAAACCAGAAACTCCTTCCTCAGGATGTCCACTAGGAATTCACTTACATGTTAGAGTTTTGAGAAGAACTGCCTCAAACCAGCAGAAGGCTGCTCAGAACTTCTTGTGAGACAGGTTGAGTTCAGAAAGGATCTGATATCTTAGGACAGGTCCTCGAACTATGGTTTTATTTAATTTTTCAAGGATAAGATGTGGAGAATCTGGCCTCCATTTCTTTAACTAATTTGTTTATAGAGCTCAGGAGGGGGGCAATAAGGTGGGAGAAGAAGGGGGAGAAGCCTTAATGGACATATCACTAGGATCATTATCTGATTTCTTCATCGTTTTAGTCAGAATTGTTAGTGACAGAAAACTGCTTCTCCTTTTTCCTGGATAAAGGACAGGGTTTATAGTAAATATCTTAAGGTTAGTTGACCTTCCTGCTGTAAAGTGATTCTACTCCTTCAAAAAAAAAAAAAAAGGCAAACTTTTCATTCTACCTGAATATTATCTTTCTACTTAATTTAAGTAGTAAGGCAGCTGAAAGTTAATTATGATTCTCCAGAGAAACTGATGTAATAGACTAGATACATAGATGCAGAGAGTTAAGAGATGCTGGGTGCTGGTGACTAATGAGGTTCAAGTCTGAAGGTCATCACTCTGAGAAACATTTCCTGGAGAGGCCAATCTTTTGATCTATTTATACGTTCAAGTTATAAGGTCTCTAGCTTGCAATCTGCTTTATCCAAAGTACACTGGTTTAAATGTTAATGTAGCTTAAATGTTAACTTCATCCAAAAACAATTTCAAAGAAGTTTCATCACAAATCTAGGCAGTGTGGCTCAGACAAATTGACATATAAAACTAATAATTGAAATATTTCTTTGCCTATTGTTCTCCTAGGTCCATATCTTATTTTCTCCATGGTGATTGTTTCCAAGTTAACTTATTAATATATTCAGTAAGTATATAAAATAGTATATCTAATTATGACAATTTCATATATGTTTATGTTCATATTGTAATTTCCCTCCTTTGTCCTCTTTTCTTCTATTGGTGGTCTTCCTCTCTCCAAGTAATCCTTCTCCCTTCATGTCATACATAGGCATTCACACATATGTATGTATACTAACCTAGAATCCATATATAAGAGCAAAAGTGTGTTATCTTCTCTCCCTTACTCTCTCTTGCCCCCAACCCCCATTTAATAAAATACCTTCAGGCCCTATTTTCATGGCCTAGTATTTCCACCAATCTTCCTACAAATAACATAATTCCATTTTTCTTTATGGATAAATAGAACTCTATTGCTTAGATCATTTTTATTTTTCTGCTGATGGGCATCTAGGCTGGTACTATATCTATGGTACTGTGAACAATGACACAATAAATATGAATGTGCAGGTATCTCTTGAGGTATGGTGCTCCAGAGATCTGTTTTGTAGACTTGTGCATCTCACTGGTACTTGAAACTCCTTATAGCCCAGATCTACAAATTTTTCCCTTGCTTGTCTCTACACAGCTTTGTCTTGTAATGAGGATCACAGTTGATGCTACTATAACATGTGTCCATTTGAACTGCCCCACTGTTCCCTGCGCTTCCTTCTGCTTTCTGCTGCTTCTTCCCCCTCCCTCTCCCACTTTCCCTCTCTTCTTTAGCTGGAGAATTTTTTCTTTAAGCCTCACATAACCAGCTTCAAGAGAACAAAGTGCATTGTGCTGTTCCTCCATGGATGTACACAGAGCTCATCATGTGAATACCTTCTTAGTTAAAAAATAAAACAAACCAGTCAACCAACCAACCAACCAAACAAAACCCAACTTCATTCTAGGCAACGGAATGAAGGCATGACTATGGGGATTGTAGCAATATAGCCAAGGAGCTACATTTATGCTGCAGTTGTGAAAGTATAAAAGCATTTCCAGAAACAAACTTTTGAGTTGATTATTTCAGTGGAAGAGACGTAGGATGTGAAGTGCTGGGCTGTGGACTTTAGTTATTTTCAACCGCTCTTCTAATCTTTTATTTGCTCTTGTCTCTCTCCCCAGATAGTTCTTTCTGTAATCTTTTTGGATCCATACGTTTCTTGGGATATCCAATACCCCAATTGCCCCAATGTTAATACAAACATAAGAGATTTTCTAAGTGGAAAATGTAAATGCTGGTCCAGGAGGCCTGAGTCCCAGGTTGACTTTCAAAAAGAGGAAAAGGAGATCTGAAGAGACAGTCCCTAATTCTTTTATTACCTCACATATTATCCTTTGTTGTGAATAGCCCTGGTGCTGTTTGCATTTTGATGTTAATTCTGCTTTCCCAGGAGTGCTTTGGAAAGGAGTGAATCGTGTTCACAGGTGCTTCTCTCCACCTTAACTTGTAAAATAAAGGCTAGAACCAGTGATTGGGCAGTGGAAAGGAAGGTGGAGCTGAAAAGTTAGGGGAAGAAGGAGGAGAGAGGAGAGAGAGAGGAGGAGAAGGGAAGGAAGGAAGATGGAGGACGAGGAAGACGATCATGATTCCACATGGCTTTAAATAGCCACAGGTAGCTATAAATATCGTAAAAGGATAGAATAATTGAGATAACTTTTCTAATCTAGGAGGGTAGCTTGTATCATTATCAGTTGTCTCTGGAATTATTGTGTGAGCATCTTTTGAATTGAGAATTTATTGATACACAAATATGACTTATTCATTATAAGCTTCTAAAGTTTTGATTTACTGGGTTAAGGGGATTTGTGATAACTAGCCATAGGGCCAGAAGGCTGAGAAGGTAGAAGTGTCTCTGAGGCAGGCGAACCAGAGCTGGGAAGACTGCCAACTGAGGCTAGCCAAGAGGGGGCAAGACTACTGGCAGAGAGTAGCTGGGTATAGCGCAGGGTGTACCACTTTTAAAATATTTCCCACAACAACTCCTCACTCCAATCTCCCCAGTACTACCAAACTATTTCAGTTACATTGAGCAAAACTAAATACTGTATCATTACTACCAGCTCTAACCAGCTGAAGCTAATAAATGACCATGCTTCTGGTAAACCAGATACTCGATGGCCCTAATTGAATTTATCTTAATCAACAACGATAAGTATGAATTCACTATGTTTTATACAGAGCTTTAATTGTTGACTTTCAGTGTCTTAGAGTTTCTAATGCTGTGGTAAAAAAACAAACAAACAAACAAAACAAAAACAAAAACCAAAAAAAAAAAAAAATGGCCAAAAGCAATTTGGGGAGAAAAGTGTTTATTTTATTGCACAATTCTCAGATCACACTGTGCACACTGTATTATCGAAGTAAGTGAGACCAGGAACTCAAAGCAAGAACTGAGGCAGAGACTGAAGTAGAAGCCATGGAGGATTGCTGCTTATTGGCTTGCTCCCCATGGTTTGCTCAACCTGTTTTCTTATAGAACCCAGGCCCATGTGCCTGGGATAGGGGGTGTACCATCTGGAGTGGCCGGCCCTTCCATGTCAATCATTGATCAAGGACTTGTAATAGACTTGCAATTTGGTGGAAGAATTTTCTCAGTGACATTCCCTTTTCTAGATATGTCTAGGTTTGTGTCAAGTTGACAACAACAACCAAGCACACTCAGTTAACAATGCCATACAAAATCCCCTTTCTGATACTTAAGATACTACTATGTTTTTCTTTCTTTGACAAATTAGTATATTTCTTCAGTGACATGTTATCTGTCACCTGAGAAGTTAGGAGTCTCAATTTTGTCTTTCAAGCCTCTATGGTTTTTGTATTTTCTTTGACATCCCTTGTGTTTAAATGTCACATTACATTTTTTTTTAACCTCTTAAGTATTTATCAACTGCACCCTGAATGCTGTTAACTTTAGCTGATTCTCCTTTCTTGCTTAGATTGTAGTCAATTTTTCATAACTGGTTTCCACAGTATTTACTTTCTGCCTTAAACTCTATATTAACTCCCTTCATTGAGTGGGGGATAGATTTGAGATTTTAAGATTTTTATTTCAAAGTGTGTATGAATGTTTCACATGCAATGTATGCCTGTTCACTGAATACATGCCTAGTGCTCTTAGATGCCAGAAGATGACATTAGATCCCCTAGAACTGGAGTTACAGATGGTTGTGAGCTGCCATATATGTGCTGGGAATTAAATATTAGTCCTCTGTAATAACAGCTAGTACTTTTAACTGCTAAGTCATCTCTTTAGCTATCAGCTTTTATCATCATCATCACCATTGTGTGTGTATGTGAGAGTATGTGTGTGTGTGTGTGTGTGTGTGTGTGTGTGCGCGCTCAGGTAAAAGTACAGGTGCAGGCATGCTATGGTGCATGTGTGGGGGTTAGAGGACAACCTTGAAGAGTAATGTTTCAAGCTTTAGTCTTAACTGAGTAGCCTATCTAGTCTTTTAACTTTTTCTGCTGGAACTGAACTATTTGTAGTCCTTGATGTCCATTCCTGCTATCCTCACCTTTAGCCAAGTTTACTCTTGGGGGACACATATGATTTAGCTCCATGTTATGTGATTGTTAATCTTGATATTGTGAGAGGTTTTAAAATCACATAGGAGACAAAATGCTTGTTGTGTGCCCTGCTTACTTTTTGTCAACTTGCCACAAGCTAGAGTCATCTGGAAAGAAGGAACGTGAATTGAAGCATTATCTCTGTAAGACTGGCCTAGAGTAATGCCTGTGAGGCATTTTCTTGATTAATAATTGATATGTAAGGACCAACTTACTGAGCAGGTGGTCTTGGGGTGTATACAAAAGTGAACTGAACAAGCCCCAAAGACCAAGCCAGTAAGTAGTGTTTCTTTTTGGACTCTGATTCCACATCTGCTTCAGGTTTTTGTCCCAACACCTTTCATTGTGGACTGTGCTGTGGAAGTTTAAGCCAAACTGACTTTTTTTCACCAGGTTGCTTTTGGTCACTGTTCAGTCACAGCAACAGAAAGTAATTAACATGTGTTTGTGAGGGTACTACCAGAGAAGCTTAACTAAGATAGCAAAACTCCTCTAAATGTGGTTGGCACCATCCAATGAGCTGCAGTTCCAGCTAGAATACAAAGGAGAAATGAACAGTACACCACTGGCCAGTCATCTTCTTCCTGATTATTAATGCAAAGGAATCAGCCATTGAAAACCTTTGTTGCCATGTGTTTTATGCCATAACTTCACACTGAAATTTGTATGCTGAAATTGTGACCCCCCCCAAAAAAAAACCCTTTATCATCCACTATGTTATTTTGTTAGGTGTTTGTCACAGCAATGAGAGAGCTAACATGTATTGTATATCAGACAAGGTCCTAACAACATCATATGACCCATATCATTTAGAATAACTTAAGGAAGGATTATTTACAAAGAGTTTAAAGAATAGAGTTTGGATGGGATGAAGGACAACAGCATCCAGACATCAGAAGAGACGAGGGAAAGGAGAAGCTGCTGTCAGTGAGAATGAGAGCTTAGAGCAGACCCTTTTGGAGGAAGAGCTTTCTGTAACAGCTCCTGGCTGAGGCAACATTATATAGAGGACCGCATGAAAGTAAAAGCCTATGCATACACACCTTTCTCTTCTTATCCTACGACAATATTCAGAAGCTCTGTTGTCCTCTGGTTTCAAGACTCACAGTTCAGGCTCTTAGGGTCTATAATGAAAAGGGAAGAAAGTGAATCTGAATCTGGAGGACAAAGAGAAGTACAAGCATAGGCCTCATTCCGAAATCTTGGTCCCTTGGTTTTCCTATTGTTTTTGTTAGTGGAAGCTCATTAAGTATCTCTAAATATGTGATGTCTCAAGGGAAGTCATTATTCTGATCCAGATGTCCAGAGCTAGTCAATGAGTTTAACTGGCCAAGTTTACCTTTCTCTTTCCTTTGGAATTGGGGACTCTGGAAGTGACTTTTGATCCTGCTATATGTCTCTTGGCTCCAGGTACATTGATACTATGCTGGGATCAGTCCTGAATCAAGGTGGGTGCCTAGCCTTGAAAAGGAATTTTGTTCTCTCTTAGAACATCCAGCCAGATTTTTTTTCTAGCAGATAGTCTTTTGCTGCCACCTTCTGGCAGCCTGTCACCACAGTCCAGACTTGGAATATTGCATTAAATGGCTCCTCCCATGCAGAGGCTGTCACAGGGAGACCTTGGTAAGCAGGGTAGAACTGAACCTGACCTGTGTCTTATGTTAGTTACAGGGAAGAGAAAGCCAATATAGACTGCAGAGCCCTAATCTGAATATCTGAGATGGTCTAAAAATGGAACTGTTTAGTGTACTAACATGGAGCTACAGAGGGAAAATTCTACATCTGGCTCCTTAGGAAGGGTTATGAGCAAAATTCAAACATGTTAAAATATCAGATAAGATTATAAGAGGCTAGAGATATAGCTCAGCCATTGAAAGAGTACTTTCCTAACAAGTTCAAGGCCCCATGTACAATTCGTTATTCAGTAAACAAATAACAGACCTTATGGTTATGGATATAAGTTGTGGATGAATCATCAATGAATTTTCCATTCAGATTTGGTTCCTTCTCTAAGGTAGCAAATGCATATGCAAATATTAAATCATAAATTCATAACATTTCTGGTCCCAAGCATTTTGGATATGGGAACTCAAGTGGCTGAATAGAATTTTTTTTTTTTAGATAAATTCTTTTTGAAAAATTAATTCTTTAAGTTACCCTGCAAAGCGACACAAAGTAATCTTTTACTTTCCCTTGCTGCCATCCATACAGCTTTCTCAGTGTCCTCTTCTGTCCTTCCTACCCTCCTCTTCCTTCTCTGAAATGTTCCTGTCTGGGTAAGGTCTGCAGCTGTGTGGAGACTGACATCTGGAGAGCCCCCTGCTGTAGGTGCACCTCCCACCTGCTCCATGGGAATACATTTGTTGAGTGGGAACGCCCCTTCTTCTATATATGTTAGTGCATATAGATCTGATGATCAGCTCAGGAATGCTATACTTAGTGTGGTCTGTTGCTTTGTGTTTCTTTGTGAGCTGAGACTGAGCGAATGCAGAATTTAATTGTAACTTTGGCAGTATGTCTATCTAGAGGCCTGCTGCCATTTTTGTCTTATATGAAATTTCTGTTGCCAAGGAAGACAGGATTACAATTTTGTCTGACAGATTGAGATGGCATGGTGTATTCTTAGTTATCAAAATCCTTGTGTAGCGTGGGGTTTTTAGTTGGTGAATATTCACAATGTGGGGAAAGCATGGTACATACTATGTAATCTCAATTTCCCAAGTGTATGTACACTTGCAGGATCTAAAACGACACATTGAGCTGAGCTGCTTGAGACTGGCTGATTTTGTTCTTGCCTTCTTGTGTTTTGTTTCCTGTAATGCACGTATTAAAAAATAAACGAAAGCTTCTTTAAAAAAAAATAAGAAATGTTCCTGTCTTCTGCTTCCCTACCACAAGAATTCCATTATTCCCTCCCTTTACTCCCAGCATCTCTTCTTCTCTTCATGATCTCCCAACACACACATTTAATCTCAAATTCTTTCCATGAAAGAAAATGTGACATTTGTCTGAATCTGGCTTGTTTTCCTTGACAAAGTGGACCCTGGTTGAAATGTCATGGTTTCAGTTTCTTTTTAATCTGAGAAAATTCCATTGTGTGTATATGGGACAGGCTCATGTTGTGTAATTGTGCTATGTAACTTGTCTGCAGTGTACAGCCCTCCTTCTGTAGCTTTGCATGTAGCTGAGATTGCAGGCCTGTGCCACCAGGCCTAGCTATGTAGTTATTTCTATAGTATTTTTTGTTGTGTTTTGCCTTGAAATTGCATTGACCCTCCTGCTTCCTCCTCCCAAATGCTGGGGACATTCTTGAATTTTAATTAGCAAACCTTAAACAATGATTTCATCCTGTCATGCTGAACCTATGGCCCTCTGTTCACTTCCTCCTTACTCCTCTCTACAACTGCAAACCAAATGGAGGCTGTCTCTCTGTCACATTTGAGCGATTGCTCAAAGGAGAAGAACTGACTTATAGTGAATTTAATTTAACGAATTTTTTTGATAGCAAAAGACATACAATGTAAGTGTGCTAATGTAACCATTTGTTTTATATTCTTTGTTTGGGGACAGAGTCTCATACTGCAACTCAGGTTAGTCTGTAATCAATCTGGAAGCAATCATTCTGCTTCAGCCCCAGTGGGCTGTATTCCAGGTGTGAACCACCTTCCCCAGTTTTTAAAATCCATGGCATTAAGCACATTTACACTCAGTGCAACTATCACCACCATTTATCTAAACCTGAAAAACTACTTATCATTTCAAGCGTTAATTGCCTGTTGTTCTTCTTTCCCAGCCCCTGGTAAACTCTTCTGTACTTTCTATCTTTGAGAATACTTTTCCTTTTGTGACTCTGACTTGTTTTACTAAGCAGAATAGCCCAGTGGTTCATCCACGTAGCAAGATTTCATTCTTTTTTTTGTGGCTAAGTAATACTTGAACATGAGTATAAATGTGAGGAAAAATAGCCAATACAGTAAATGCATGTGTGTATAAAAATGACAACATAAATTGTCAATTTCAAGAAAAATTTTGTACTTATATGAACAGTATACCCATGTACTGTGTGTGTGTGTGTGTGTGTGTGTGTGTGTATACATGCACACATGGGTGTCATGAATGTGGAGGCCTAATAATGATGTTGAGAATCATCCCCTATCACTCCTTTACTTTTTATTAATTGCAGACAGTTAAAATCCTGTTAACTTCCAGTCATATTCTCTCTCCTTCCTTCCCCAAAATAATCTGCTTTGAGGTCACTTCCATTTATATAAATGGGTCCTTTCCATTTTACATAAAATGATTGGTTTTCAAAACACACAGTATTTTTCTATATACTAATATTCATATAAATAATATATTATGTAGGTGCTATTCTTTTTTTTTTTCACTTTTTGCCCTGCTGTTTTCAAGATTAGTCCTTGTTGATACATGTAATTCTAGTTCAATAAGCTCTGGATTTTTGCTTTTAAACATACTCACATGAGATGCTTCCAACCTTATCTTACAAGTGTGAGTTATACATTTTTAACAAATCCATGCCATATATTATTTGTATTCCTTCAAGCGCAGACATTTTCTGAGGTCTAGCATACATACACAGGTCACATGCATTTTCACTTTGGTTAGGTAAATTTGGCTGCTACTAAATTTCTACCAATAGATAAGACTAGCCCCCCCCCCCCCACTCCCCCGCCCACACCCCAAAATATTAACAGGTTTTTTCCACAAAGTTTACTCCAACTAGCACCAGCTACCTTTTAAGCACTTGACAATCTGTTGAGCTGCTGTTTATTAGTCACTAGGAGTTTCTTTTCTATGAAAAAGCTCAAGACAGATTTGGTTTTGTTAATTATCTTATTTATTTATATTCTAAATGTTCTCCCCCCCCCCCCGTAGGGGTTCTAAAACAGCAGATCAGCAAGCGCTTGTACAGACAGGTGTCAACTAGTCCTTTCCACAGGGAAATAGTTAGCTATTTTAGTGTTTGCTGCCACTAGGTGCCAGCACTGTACCATAATCATACCTTCCAGCCTTCCCAGGAACTTGTTTTCCCTAGGATTCAAGATGGTGGGTCTTAATCACACAGTAGGTAACACAACTGGCTTTCTGCAGTTAGGGCTTAGGATACTACCCTAAATATGACTTCCGGGGATCAGCATATGCTTCACCAAAATATACTTTCCTGACATATTTTGGGCTCATTATTCTGAGACACTGCAGACAGAAGGACCTTTGCAAAGCTGGCCTTCTTGAAAGAAATTTAAATGCAGGAAATCTACATAGTAAAATTATCCATGCAACTTTTATTACCTGAGAGACATCTATATAACTAAAGAACTAAAGAAGCTACTATTTTTTCAGCATCCTCCAGCTTGTGATCCCTTTAGGCAACCCATGTTGCTATTCTTTTTTGTAACTTTGAATGAGATATAAGATTCTACTAACTGGTCCTTTCTTGAGATTTGTATTTTTTGAGACGCTGTGTATACATATACAATTACATATTATTTTTCTGCTAATTTGTATTTTACATCTTCATTTATAGTGCCCCCCCCCAAGAGCCTAGCAGGGAAGTTAGAAGCCCTTCTCCCTTACTTACACTGGAGATTTGTGTGAACAACCTGTGAAATGATGCTCAAATAAACATCATTTTTTATTAGATATTTTCTTTATTTACATGTCATATGATTTCTCCTTTCCCAGTTTCCCCTCAAAAACAAAACAAAACAAAACAAAAAACAAAACAAGAACAAACCCCTGTTGCCTCCCACCTCCCTGCTTGCCACCCTAACCTCTCCCACTTATTGGCCCTAGAATTCCCCTACACTGGGGCACAGAACCTTCACAGGGCCAAGGGCCTCTCCTCCCATTGATGATCAAATTTGCAATCCTCTACTATACACA
>JADRCD010098845.1:0-11862 GCA_019843815.1 Montemys delectorum | reverse complement strand
TTGTTGTTGTTGTTGTTGTTGTTGTTGTTGTTGATAAATTAAAAATAGATAGTTAATAATTTCATTTAATAATATATTTGATACACAATTGTTTGGGGAATAAATATAAGATTTACTTTGTCCAAAGAGGGCAAACTTAATTTGTTTTCTGGTTTGTTCTCTGTTGCTTTGATAAATACCATGATCAAAAGTAATCTGAGCAAAGAAAAATTTCATTTCCTCCTTTGTTTTTAGGTTACATTACATTATTGAGAAAAACTTGGGCAGAAACTCAAGGAAGGAATGCAGAGGGATCAACTGAAGCAGAAACCATGGAGGAAGGCCACTCATTGTTTCAGTCCCTGTCTCACTGCTCAGCTAAGTTGTTTTAAACAATTCAAGCCCATAGGAAATCTGTTTAGGGATGATGTTGCCCTTAGTAGACCCTCACACACCAACCCTCAACTGAAGCAATGTCCCCAAATATGTCCACAGGCTAATTTGATCCAGTCAGCACTTAACTGAGACTTCCATCAATATCTGAGTTGTGTAAGGTTGAGTCAGGTTGAGTGTTGATGCTAACTAGAAAGCCAGAAAAACCCTAGAAGTAAATATTCTAGGAAAATTCAAACAAATTTCTCCTATTACCATCATGATTTATTTTTGATGGCATCATTTAGAACAATTTGATAAGTAAGACCTTGAAAAGTTGGGTAGTACTAGTTAAAGCACATGGGATAGTATTTATGAATGCAGATAAATTTGCACATTTTTATTCTCATATTAGATAATTGGGATGTGGCATGTACGACTTAGTAGCTTGTACAGATACATCTAGATAAGTTTATGCATCCAGCCACACAAATTAGATGACTATAATAGAATTAAAGAGTCCATTTCTAATGGTTACAATCACATGTTAATTGTAAAATTGCCTTAGTTTTGTGCTCCTATTGCAGAGTATCTGCTATTACAAGGTAGATAAGAATCTTCAATTTTCTAGATGCAAGTCCAAGATAGAAGGTAAGTAGGATCAAAACACATTATATGAAATTCTTAGAGACCTAATGAAAATTAGGCAAGAGCTAAGGATCAGAATTAATGTGTTGGATGTGTTAATTCTGTTGGATGTTTGCCTCACACCTGCTTCTCTCTCTATAGGAAGTTAGTGGCTAGTTTTCATGTTTGGTTGAATGATTTCAGAGCAATAGTCCACAATGTAATCAAGTATAGTTTCTTTATTTGGTTCGATTATTATTTTTTAATTGTGTACTAACACAGAGTGAGAGCTAGGCCATATTAATCAACATACTCAGATAGGTGCCCACACAGCAGAACTGTTAGTTTGTGAGTCAACAACATTCATTTTTCAGACAGAAAAGGTTAGCTGCCTGGAATCCCTGTTTGTTTTGTGTACAAAGACAGAGGTTTTATGTAGCTTGAGGGAGTAAAACAATCTAGTCTTTGCTGCTTTGTTGTAGTGAACTCTAAAACTCAAATAAAACCTCCAAGTCTGACCTGTCATCCTTAGGGATCTCACTGGAGAAACTGTGGTGACCTGAGTGTCAGAAAGGAAGCTCATGTGTAGCAGTCAAGATATTCTGCAGGCAATATCTGCTTGGCTTTAGATGAAATCTTCTGTTCTATATTAATCTACCATCTATGGGTATGATGTTGATCAGATACCTTACTTTGGCAGCTAATGAGAGTAAATTTTCAACCAGTGTCCAGGTTACTTGATTAAATTTCTAGTCTCAAAAATATTCTTCATTTGTAAGCTATATGACATTGAACAGCTTACCTAACTTTGCAGATTTCTGTTCTCTTGGGCTATGGAAGAACCATGTAGATATCTGGTTTTGTTTGTTTATTTTTTTCTGTTTTGTTTGTTTTTGTTTTCTTTGAGAAAGGCTTTCTCAGTATAGTCCTCGATGTCCTGGAACTCACTCTGTAAACCAGGCTGGCCTTGAACTCAGAAATCTACCTGCCTCTGCCTCCCAAGTACTTGGATTAAAGGCATGCTCCACCACTGCCCAGCCCATTTGGATATCTTAAGAGCTTGGATTGATAAAGTGTGTCAAATACTAGGCTTATGGGGAATGCTTAAAAAGTGATGACTTTTCTTCTCTCCACAAAATGGGGCAGCTAATTTTTAAAGATTAAATATCAAAAAGATCACTGAAAGCTAAACAGACAAAGGCAACTTACAGAATGAATGGCTTATGGAGCTTTAAAAAATTGCAAATTGATATTTACCAATGAAAAACAGGAAGTTTTCAGAACATAGAATTGGTCAATGGAAAATCACCTAACCGTGTTTTACTACTGTTAAGTGTCAGAATTTTTTCTGTAATGTCAAGTATTACTTTATTAAGAACATTAAAATCATGCATCTGTAAAGAAGAAGAAAATATACTCATATTTATCACGTGTAATGATAGAAAAGTCCAATGTCAGTGTTTTAAGGTATGCTTGTAGCTTCTGGTATACATCTCTAGTCTGCTTATATCAGTAAATACAATGTGATAACACAATGGAAGAAATGAGAGTAGGAGTGTTAGTGTAAATGTAAGTAGTTCTTCATGTGTGGAACCACTGAGTCCCATGCATCATGAAAGATAAAGAAAATTGAACTATGCTTAGAGTTTCATGTGGACTCTTAGGCCTGATTTAATTTTAACATTGATGAGTGCATAGTACTGGTGAGGCCAACAACAAAGCAGGAACAGGCACATGCTGGTTTTGGAAGTATAATTTGTAGCAAAGGTATTTGGCCAACTTAATTTAAAATTGCCATTGATTTCACTATTTTGTGTCAGGGGACTATATTTATATGAAGCAAGGTTCTCAGATATCTCCAGTGACCAATGTCTTTCCCTAACCTAAGCTTCTTGTGTGAAGATAGGGCCTATGTATGGTTTTCTTCTTAGCTGATAATAGGTAGGTAAAGTGGGTGGCTTTTGTAACTGTGATTATATAAAATAATAAGGAAGAAATAAAGAATATTTGCAGTTATAAATAAGGCCTTTAGCAATTATGGTTATAACTGACATAAACAAGCTTACCTCTAAAAGCATATCTGGAAGAAGCAAGGTCTAGAACATTCTCCAATACTCCTGCTGTTTTAAAATAAGCAGAAATTTGTGACTTCCAGAACTACAGAGACCTGGGTTTGTCAACAACCTCTGTAAGCTTGTAGTGAATTTGGGGCCCTAGAATTAATACTGTTAGCTCCATCTCATGTTGGTGGAAGAATCAATTCCATCATTCTGAATTCTGTACCCACAGAAACTGAGATAAGAAATATGTTTTAAGCTTTTAAATTTGCAGCCATTTTCTGATGTGTCTCCAGAAGTCTAGTAGGATATGTCTTACTCAGACTTGCAAGCAGCTACAGTGACGTATACTATGCTAGCCACATTAGCATGTCACTAGATAAATAACTGCTGTTCTGCTCATAGAATGGTCTCAAAGATGACTTCAGTTCTTGAGTGAAAGGATGTCTAAAAGTATGAGTTTGGCAAATGTCATGTAGCACATTTGAGGGAGTGATCGCATTTCTGTGCTTTCATAGTCTGTATTTAGGATCTGTTTCTCTGCTCTGGAGGTGCAGAATGACTTTGATAATGCTATTTGATTAATTAATGTTTGTGTGTATATATGGAGTCTCTCTGTCTCTGTCTCTCTCTGTCTCTCTCTGTCTCTCTCTGTCTCTCTCTGTCTCTCTCTGTCTCTCTCTCTCTCTCTCTCTCTCTCTCTCTCTCTCTCTCTCTCTTTCTCTCTCTCTCTATGTGTGTGTGTGTGTATATACGTGCACATATCCAAGATTGTAAATTACTACCCTCCTGTGCTTGTGCATGGGAAGTCACAACAAAGATTTTGGTGTCTTTTTCTATTACTCTTCACCTTATTGCCTCAAGGCAGGGTCTCTTGCAGAAAATGGTCATAATCATGTTAAAGGAGACAAGTCATTAGACTTTGGATTTGCCTAACTCTGTCTCTTGTGCACACCATTGCTGGAGTGATAAGTAGAGACAGTCATACCTGGATTTGTCTATGAGTAATAAGGACTAAAATTCAGGTTCTTGTGCTTAAAGTATAAGTAGGCTTGCCCCACTGAGCCATTTCTGTATTCTCTATCAGTGTGTATTTCTACTCATTATCAACCCTAACAAAGAAAGGAAGAAAAGGAAAGAAGGAAGTGCAGGAATAGTTTCATTCTCCACAATTCATTTCAATAGCCTACTGTTTAAGCTGCCACTTGGGAGCCATTATGTGCTGAAAGGAAGTGTGTTCATATAGCAGACCGCCTGGGAACTGTGTGGAATTACAAGAGTAGTAATTTGCAAAATACTCTCTGGAGAAAAAGCAAGAAACACAGTTTTCATGCCTCCTTCTTTCAAGGTAGTATACACTATGGGAAATAGATCAAACAAACTCATCATGACACAAGAAGCATAAACTCAAAGGATTATTCCTATAATGTCAAGCAAGGAACTTGGGAATGTCTTAGTTAATTTCTACACAAGCTATATTAATACAAAAAACCCTAATCATTTTACAAGTCCCTGAAGAAAAATGTTAGCAAGCTCCTTCTGTGCCTCTGTGGAATTTTCTAAGCAGATATGTTTTACTTGTGTTATCAGGATAAGTATTCAATGAATTTCATTTTGGGAAAAATTATTTCTAATGTTACTAACATTAATATTCTTTTATTTTCCATCATTGGATTCACTGTGGGCTGAGAATTTGCTTGCATATATTTAATAAATATTTTAGAAATTATTGTAGCATATTGTGAGGACTAGAATGAGGTATCTCAGAGAATAATGTATATGAGTTTGGTATAAATATGTATTTAGTTGCTGTTGGTTGAAGCTACAGTCTGTAGACTCTGAGAGGGTAGGTGTAGAGTAAAGAACTAGGGGCCACACATGGATCATCCTGGAAGGAGAATTAGAATAGATTTATCAGTGGACTAGGGGCAATTGGTACATGAATGAGATCAGGTGGGACTGGAAGGGGAGATGGATATGATAGAGGGAATTTGGGAGAGACAGCTAGAATTAAGGGGCATTCGAGGGATAAGTTAGAAACCTAGTACAGTGGAAACTTTCTAAAATATATGGAAGTAAACCTAATGAAGTCTCCAAATAATGAGAGAGATGGAGTACCAACTGGCCATCTCTTGTTAACAAACAAAGCTTTGGGTACAGGTACTGTATTATAGCCAATTGAGTCATTGGCCAAAGAAGTCTCATCAAAATCCCCAAATAACACAGACTATTGCCAAGACAATAGGTTGCTTCCAAAAACTAACAGAAAAATTGATTTCTGAAGATAATATTCATATAACGCATAGAACATGGAGAGGTAGAGTCTGTGCCTACATACAGCCTTCACCCCTGTGTTCTAGTTTTAGTGTCTTTGCTGTTAGAAGGTACTTGGGAGGCTGTAGATAGAGAAATGTAAACACCAACTCAGCTACAAAACCTTCATCTATAAAGTTGTTTTGCCTACAAAATATGCTAGGGCAATGGTGGTACAAAGATATGGGAGTAACCAACCAATGACTAGTTTGACTTTAGATTCATTTCATGAGATGGAATCCAGACCTGATACTGCATGTGTGACAAAATAACAAGAGACTAGAGAGCTGATATTCCTAGGATAAAACCAAATATTACTGGTAAAAAAAAAATTAGAAGTGGTGAGATGACTCCTAATGGTATTCTGCTATATTCATTTATAGATTAATGCCTTATTTAGCCATCATCAGAGAAGCTTTCTCTCGCAGCATACGGGACCAAACCAGAACATTACTCAGAGATAGATGGATAGATAGATAAAGAGATAGATAGATGACTGATAAATGGATGATAGATAGATAGACAGACAGACAGCAGACTTTGGAATACTCAGCTCTAAATGGGATATCTACATCAAGCTCTTCCCCTCTGAGCTCAGAGAACTCTGTGAAAGAGAAGGTGGAAAGAATGCAAGAGCATGAAGGAATGGAGGACAACAGAAGAACAAGACTCTCTAAATCAACTGAGAAAAGTTCATATAAACTGACATAGACTGAAGCAGCAAGCACAGGGATTACATGGGTCTATATTAGGTCTTCTGTTTATGTATTATAGCTTTCAGTTTAGTATTTCTGTGGGGGATCTTGATTGTGTGAAGAATAGGTCTCTGATTTTTGTGCTTTCCCTTGGAGCCCTTTCTTCTGTTGGTTTTCTTTGTCTAACTTTAGTGTGATTTTTTTGACTTATCTATATTTTATTTTATTATTTTGTTATTAACTCCTAGAATATTTTTCATTTCTAATGAGAGACAGAAAAGAAGTAGACCTGGAAGAAAGTTGAGATGAGGAGAAACTGGTAGAGGTAGATGGAGGAAAAATTATAATCAGGATATATTGTATGAGAAAAGAACATATTTTAAATAAAAGAGGAAAATAAATAAACACTGCTCATTGAATAATTTGATAAATGTCAGTTAATTTAAGCTGATGGTCAGTGCTGCTCAGATCAAGGACCTCTGAACTGAATTTCTGGCTATTGATTACTGTGGGATGAGTTTATTCAGTAATTATTTTTTCTTTCTTAGAACTAATTAATTAATTTTTTACACTGTATATTTTATTCCCCTGTCCCCATCTACCCTCTGACTGTTCACATCCCATAACTCCTCTCCACCCACACCCTCTCTATCTATACATGGATATCCCTACCCCCCACTCAACCTGGTCTCTGAACTCCCTGGGACGTCCAGTCTCTTGAGGGTTAGGTGCAAAGATTGCCTGAGGGTTGCTTCAACAATGTGACTCTATACCCTCCCTTTCAGTGACATGATGTGATCTCTTGACACATCTCAATGATAATCCGATAAGGTTCTTAAAAGAAAACTCAGGAAGTAAGTGGTCTACTATAACTTTGGATGGTCAGGAATTTCTATCCCTTCATGCACAACCTCCATAATGTCACCAAAAGTAGATGTCTGCTGTTTCACAGAGTTTCTAGCTCTGATGGCTGATGAATCGTGTTGGCTAGCAATTGACTTTGCATGTCATCTAGATGTTGATGAGGTGATCTTTCCTTATAATTTTCATTATTTAACTAGTTTCACCAAATTTCTTTTCTTCAACATTTTTTTCTACAGAGATGATAATGTTACATTCTAAGTTTTTACATATCCAAATGTGTAAGACATCAAGCCAACCACATTCTAGCATAGATAGGAGATGAGCTCACAAGTACCTACCTTAAGTGAAGAGGTATTTGTAGCCAATGGTTACTTGGGAAAGGGAGAGTCTTTCTTTGGGGGTGTGGCAACTGATAGGTTGCCCTAGAGGATGAATCCACACCTAGGTACATGTACTTTGGAACAGCACTAATGAGAGGCAATGGTGATTAAAAATAACAAACAAACAGAAAACCCTAAAAATATTGGAATACATATTTTCTATACTGAAAAAGAAAACACAGAAAGAAAAAAGAAAAAAGAAAAAAGAAAGAAAGAAAAAAGTGGAGAAAGAAAGATATAACAAAGAGATATGGATTATATTAACAACCATCTTTGTATTTGTGTTTTTCAATCTTCTCTGGTATAACATTGGGGATCTATGCATTTACATTTGGCAAACACGTTTTACCAACTTTAGGCTAACTTCAGAAAAGTAGATGGGCATAGAAGTACATGGAACTCGGCAGTCAGGAGGTAGAGGTAGCATGATAGTAAATTTAAGAACAGACTCAGCCACATAGTGAGTTCAAGCCAGTTTGAGCTATAGAGCAAAATTTGCTTCAATAGGCAAAAAAGCATACCTAAAATTATACTTCTAGGATTATGTAATCTGCTTAAAAAGTATATATTCCACAATTTCTGACATTGACCATTATGAATAGCTCTACAACATTCTGGCTCCTACAAAGCATTTCTTACCTGTTTTGATTGATGGCTATAAATGACCTAAGCAGATCCAGATTGATATGTATTTATTAGTCCTAGATGCTCTACTTGGAAGTCAGTGTCTGTTACAGAGACAAATCATATATGTAATGAGGCATCTTTCAATGATAAATAATTATAGTAAATTCAATGCCAGTACCACTTTTCCATCTTATATTCTCTGAAATATCATCATTAGCAGTGAGAGCAGTAACATCTATTTACCTCGTCTATCCTAAGACAAACACACATGCACACACACACACACACACACACAAACGCACACACACACACAAACGCACACACACACACAAATGCACACACACACACACACATGCACACATGGAACATGCACACAAACACATACACACATACAGAAATATACACAAATATACACAAATACATGTATAAATACACACATGTAAACATACAAAACATATAAACACATGTGCACACAAACATACACACACATACACACATATGCACATCACAAATTCTATAACTCTTGATTTTCTTTCATCATTATAAAAAAGTAAATACAATGTTTACACTTAATTCAGATTAATTTTAGTTTAATATTAAATCCCATGTTATTCCTGACAATAAACATCAGCAAAGGTTTTGGATTGTTCTCAGCAATGTTTTCCTAATACTTAGCAGTGTCTTGCTGGTAAGTTGTAAGCACTTACTGAAAATTAAATTGTGTAACTCCAAGTACGTCTACAGTTATTTCTTCCCCAGCTGGATTTCAAAGTGAAGACTGAAGTCATTTTGAACTTGGAATTTTTTTTTGTAATAAACAGCTTCTCAATTTTGTAATACTCTAAGAATATCAGCAAGATTGTTTCCACAAATCTGTCAAAGTTTTCCGTCAGATTTGCTAACTTATATGCAACTTTCAGCTTTCAGAGTTCACTGCAGAGGAAAAGTACCTTGGTTTTGGTCAGGTTCCAAGAAACTCTGAGCTGGTGGTTTTCAGTTTCAGATAAGACAATTTCACGCAATCGAATTGCATAGCTATCATTGCCTCCAAAATATATTAAAATCAAAACCCAGTCCAAAAACAGACCAAACAAAATGAACTCAGCATGTGCAATTTCAGTCTACATTGAATAAAGTGTTGTGTAACATTTTCTTAAGACAGACTGTGAATGTGGATGAAGTACCTTCATTTTAATTTTTCATTCTATCTGGCATTAATTTATATCCATCTTGCCACTTAAAGATTATCTTTTAATCAATGGTAACAATTAATGAGCAAATGGAGGAAAATATCTCAGATTCTTGCCATGTCATTGAAGGAAGTTTATAGGTAGGAAATTGAACATCAAAGTCATGTCCTTGGGAGACTGTATATGCTTATGTTTGTATAAGAGCTGCAGAAAATGTTGATTTTATGGAGACAATATGGAATAGCAGTAAGAAGATTATAGCAGGAGACTGAATAGAACAAAAGCTAAAGGGAAGCGGATTGGAATTAAACATGAATAGCAACCCTAATGTGGTCTATGACAGGAGCACGGCTATGGGTGACAACTTACTTTGTGTCTTCAAACAGATAATAGGAAGAATTTTGAATATTCCGATGGTGTATAGAATTAGAAATGCCCCTTGTAGGCTCAGGTATTTGAACACTTGTTCTCCAGTTGGTGGCTCTGTTTGGGATGTAATAGGGAAGAGAAGCATCCTTGAAAAAGTCAATTGGGGTGGGCTTTGAGAATACATAGCCTTGCTCCACTTCCAGTTTACTCTCTGCTGTGTGTTTGTGGTTGAATGTGTGATTGCTCAATCTTGTTTGCAGCTGCTTGCCATGTGCTGCCTGCTGCCATGACTGTTGTCATTGTGGACTGCTCCTTCTGAAACAGTCAAAGTAAAGCCTTTCTTCTATGAGTTGTGCTTGCTGTGGTGTTTTATCTCAACAACATAAAAGTAACTAATACTATTTCCAACATGAAGTAATTATAAATGATGTGATGGATATGTCAGGCATGTTCATTGTTATAATCATTACATATTAAGTACATGGGGTGATAATGTACCCAGAATGTTTATTGAGTATAAATTAAAAAAATAAGAAAATGCATATACATTTCATTCAAGGGGATTTTATGCACTCTATAATTTGAACATTCCTTTGCAGCAGAAATGATCTAGGTAAAGAGCCGAATTTTGGGGTCCTATACTCATAGTTTTCTCTGAATACCTATAATTTTATTTCATCTTCTTGGTATGTTATCTCTCTTTGCTTGACCATTTTATATCAACTTTACACAAGCTAAAGTCATCCGAGAGGAGGCAGTATCAATTAATAAAATGCCTTTATAAGTTCAGGCTGTAGGAAAGCCTGTAAAACATTTTCTCAGTTAGTAATTATGGGGAAGTGCTTAGTCCATTGTGGGTAGTGCTGTCCCTGGGCTGGTGGTCCAGAATTCTATATGAAAGCATGTTGAGCAAGCCAGGACAAGAGAGTAAGCAGCAATCCTCCATGGCCTCTGCATCAGCTCTTTCTTCCAAGTCCCACCGGAGCCAACACAACTCATAGAAGAAAGCCCAGCTTGAGTTCTTGTCCTGACTTCCTTTATTGGTAGAACACAACTTGGAGGTATAAGCTAAAATACATCCTTCCCCTCACATCACCTTTCATTTGCATGTGGTATTCCGTTATAGCAATATTAAACCTAACTAAATGCTCATTCAACATTTTTTGAATTAATATAACTGAATTTACTTTAGTAATCATGAATTCTTACAATCTGGATAGCTCAATCTGATTCAGTCTCTTGAATTGTAAATGATGTGGTTATTCTAAACTATTTGCATCATTCTATAGTAAAGATATTTGCATTAATCCATCTACCTCTGTGTATCTCTTAGATACATTAGTACCAGAATTTTAGTGAAACAAGAGCCACATCAATCATTAGTTTTCACTGGCGTTGGTAACACGTGGAGGAGGTTACTTTTCTCACCAAGACCTTGCTTTATTAACAGAATATTCTCTTTGTACATGAAAATGTATTGTCATTTTTAACCTTGAACTGTGAAAACTCATACTATGATATTTCATAGGATCAGAAATGCACATATGAGATGAAAAGTACATGCTTGTTTATGAGACAATTACTAGAGATACACGAAAGTAACATTAATATGGCATTAAAATCCTAGTCCAGGCTCTGAGCTTCATGATTCTGAACACAAGGAGAAAAGATGATTCAGGAAAAAAGATGGTGCTTTCTCAGTTTTAAGAATTGATTTTAATTTATATTGAAAATGTTGAGATGAAGGGTATTTCATAAAAACATTGCATTTCAGAGTTCCGTTTTAGTCTTTGCCCATCATTGTTGGTTGAACTATAACTATTTGTGACTCAAGAAGTGTAAATGAAAAGTCAGGTTTATTTTGTTCACAAAAACCAAGAGCAATTCAGTACCTACCTATCTATCATTTACCTACCTATCTACTTAACTCTCTATTTACATATTAATTTATAATCTGTCATCTTTTATTTATCAATTGCCTATATATTATCTATCCATTTATTTATCTACTTATAAATGTTTAGTTTTCTTGCCTATGTTTATTATTTATTTATTTATTTATTTATTTATTATTTTTATTTTTTATTGGATTTTTTAAATTTACATTTCAAATGTTATCCCCTTTCCTGGTCTCCCACCCAGAAACCCTCTATTCCGTTTCCTCTACCCCTGTTTCTATGAGGGTGTTCTCCCACCTATCCACCCATTCCTGTCTCCCTTCCCTTGCATTCCCTTACATTGGGTCATATAGCCTTCACAAGACCAAGGGCCTCTCCTCCCATTGATGCCCAACAAAGCCATCCTCTGCTACATATGTGTCTGGAGTCATGGGTTCCTCCATATGTACTCTTTGGTTGGTGGTTTAGTCCCTGGGAGCTCTGGGGGGGGG
>JADRCD010098839.1:0-14247 GCA_019843815.1 Montemys delectorum | reverse complement strand
TCCCTCAGAGGAACCTGGCCACCCCTTCATTCAAGGGGTTCTGGATCTGCAAACTGGCTCAAGTCTGGAAATTGATTCACTGGCCGAGACTGCCTTTTGCCACGATCCACTGTAGCCCTTCTTTCCTTTGTTTGAGAATTTTTCTGCTTATACAGCTCAAAGAGATATGCAGTGGGCTTCCTATCTATTTCGTGCCTGGAAACACCATGATTGATTAGCCAGGACCAAAGGTCCAAACGAGTCATGCCATTATAAATTTCACCTCTCCTATGCTGACCATTGCGGGTTATATCATTATAAATATTGTTTTGTCTACGCTGTCCATTATAATAACTACGATCACCTTGTCTCTGGCGATTCAATGCTGCCACCTGGCCCAGTTAAACCTATTGAATTTAATTCATCTAATTGAGCAGCAGCATCTCCAACCCTAAGGTCTGGCACAAGGAAAAGAGAAAAAACAAAACCCTTCAAATGTGCTGGTGCCGTTCTCACCAGTTTGCGTCTTATAGGACTGGTGAAGGGCATATCTTCTGGACCTTCCCATTGTGGGGAATTAGGTTTTATACAACGTATCCACTCTAGCATTGCAATTTCCCTAAGCCTTAAAATCCCTTCATCAACACTAAACCAAGGGATATCAGGTACCTCTAACTCCTTTTCAGTAGGCCATCTTTTGATAAATGCTTCAGCCAACCATTCAAACAAACTTCTGACACCTTCTTTAACTGTACGAGCTTCCATATTAAACCTAGAATCTACACTCAGAGGGCCCATGTCAATAAATTCAGCCTGCTCTAGTTTTATGTTCCTTCCACCCTTATCCCACACCCTTAAAATCCACTCCCACACATATTCCCCAGACTTCTGCTTGAATGAATTAGCAAGCTCATTAAGCTCCTTAGTATTATATCGAATTTCCTCACGGACTACACTTTCTACCTCCCCTTTAGGGGCTTGTTTTGCCTTGAGTCTGGTTATAGGTCTAGAAGAAACTGTTGGTGGACCTTGAGAAACATCAATATTGTTTTGTCTGGCATTTTCTTCAGTGAAAGTCACTGCTGTCTTATCAGACTCTGGGGAATTAACTTCCTCGTATGGGAAAGGCATTAATTCAAGGGGTGGGGCTGAGGGTACTACTTCCTCAGGTGGGGCAAACACTTGAGAATCTGAAGGTTCAAAATTCTCAGCTTCAATGGGGTCTTCCCACACATCCCCATCCCAAGTTACAGGATCCCATTCTTTGCCAACTAATGCCCTTACTTTAACCACTGACACCCTCTCAGGCTGAGACTTGAATTTTCGCTGTAATTCAGCCAACCTTATAATAAGAGCTTCAGTTTGATTTTCTGCAGCTTGAACTCTATGGCTGCTGGAGAGAAGACTATCTTCAAGGACACACTTAGCAACTTTTAGATCGTTTACTTTTATCTGGAGCCTTTCGATTTTATCACACAATTCCTTATTTTCCTTCATCATTTTTTCTTGAAATTCCTTATTTTCCTTCATCATTTTTTCTTGAGATGCTAAGAGCAACCAACCAACAAAATCATTTTCCGATTTCTTCCCCATCTTGTGGAAAGCTTTGTACACCGAATCCCCTAATTCATCAGGATAATCAAGGGCATTAGCTTCTTTGAGCTTGGAATATAGTTGTGACCACGAGTCTCCAGTATTCTCTGAGCGCCCAGGAGGGTGAGAATTTGGAGAGGTTTCAGTAGTTGATGGAGCTGATGGATCCTCAAGCCACTTCCAGAATTTTAAAAAATTCATCCTTATACTTCTGCTCCTCTAGAACCACTCCGGGTACCAATATGTCTTAGTTAGGGGTTCTCTAGAGTCACAGAACTTAGTCTCTATGTAGTAAAGGGATTTATTGATGACTTACAGTTTGTAGTCCAACTCCCAACAATCAACTCCCAACAACAGTCACGGCAGCAGCTGTGAATGGAAGTCCAAGGATCCAGCAATTGCTCAGTCCCACAAGGCAAGCAGGCGAAGCAGAGCGAGCTTTCCTTCTTTCAATGTCCTTATATACGTCTCCAGCAAAAAGTGTGGCCCAGGTTAAAGGTGTGTGCCACCACACCTTTAACCCCAGATGACCTTGAACTCATAGAGCTTTCTATGTTAATCCTATGGGATTCGTAGCCACTATTCCTCAAGGTCTCTATGCCAAGATTCAGGTCAGAAACTTGCATCTCTCAGCCTCTGGATTAGGGCCACAGGTGAGCCTTCTAATTCTGGATTGTAATTCATTTCAGATGTAGTCAAGTTGACAACCAGGAATAGCCACTACAAGATCACACTAGATTTATTCATAATATTATCCCTAGTACTTAGAACTATGCCTGGTACCTAATAGGCTCTTTGTAAAAATTGCTAACTAAATTAATGGTCAGTCCAAGTCATGCAATTCTCTTCTCCCCTGCCCCCAGTCCCTTGTATGCACAATCTAAGACCTCCTTTGTCTTTTTGCCCAGCCATTGGTAGATAGCAACTCTTTATTATTATTTGAAGTGGGTGAAGGGTGGGGGCAGGGACACTCAGGTCTGAAAACATGTTTTTTTGGGAGCCAAAATAAGACAAAGCATTAGAACCAATTCCCAACACTACATGTTGCCACTTTACAAATGCCTTATTGATATTAAATTAAGCAACTTTCTTTAAGAGTTTAGGAATTTGATCCTCAGAACTAGGAAGGGTAAAAATAAAGAAGAATATGGCAGATGTTTTGGTCTCTTTTCATGTTACTGACCAGAATTTACAAGCATAATCTTGATTTGAGAGGCACCTAGGAAATGTAACTTACTGTTGCCAACTCTGTATCCTATTGAAGATGTAGGAAATATGAAGGAAAGATAGAAAACTAGAAGATAATGTCATTTTTTTTTTGGTCTAGATAACCATGTTATTTTGGTCAGGAATGGGAGTTATGTAGGGTGGGTGGGTCATCCTCTTTCTAATGCCATTTGCAAGTTTGGGGATCATCAGTGCCACTTTTTGGTTCAATAAGTCTCTACATTAGCTCAAAGAACTCGTGAAAAGGTCTTGTGTTTATATTTGAATTTATTATACTGAAAACGTACAGATGAAAATTACCCAAGGGAAGAGATGTGTTCATGGGGCACACATGAACTCTATAGGGCAACTTTTATTCTTTCTGAATAGAGTTTTGATAGTTTTATTCAGGACTCTAAGACACATTATTATCTGGAGTATTTATTGGATCAGAACACTTTAGAGATAATGACCACTAGCACTGTTGACATTATTTTGTAGCCCTTCAGGCGGCCTGAAGTTAGTACCACAGGTCATATTATTAATGTTATACTATTTGAAATGTCCAATGTTTAGTAGCAAATTCTAAAGATATGTAGAATATTTTCTAGGAACGAATGTCAAAGCCCAGACCTCTCTTTGGATAAATGTATAGCCCTGTGTTCTGGACAGACATGTCTCATGCTTTTGGAAAAGCATAGAAAAAGTTTCATAATATGTTTATTGTCTTAAAATTTTTTATTTTTATTTTTTTATATGTCAACAGAAAATTTCTATATATTAATAGAATATATATTTTTCTATATATTAACAGAATTGTATAATTCTGTTCATGGAGTTTTAAAATTATTTTTATTTTATATGTATGGGTATTTTGCCTGCATGTATATCTACCTGTACCACATGTGTCATTAGTGCCTGTGGAGGTCACAAGTAGGCATCTGATCCCAAGGAACTGTAGTTATAGGTGGTTGTGAGCCTCTATAAGGTACTGGATGTGAACCTTGGTTTTCTTTTATCACTCAATAACCTAAATAGTGGAGCCAGTAGGATATTTCTCCAGCTTATGAAGGGTGTTTATTGTTTGTTTTGTTTTGTTTAGGTAAATACATGTATAGAATGATAGTAGACTATAGAGTTGGTCAGGTTCAACCCTGTCCCTTATTAAAATGAGAATTAGCTGATTGATTTCTAAGGTCAGTGACTGAGGATCAAGTTGGCACTGTTTTTACATCTCTACTTTTCAGGCACATGGAGTAGTTGGAATAATTCTAGCTGGACCTTGTATTTAGGGCCTATTTACTTCTTTAGTTCTATTAAAAATATGACTCCTAATGTCTCCACCACAGACAGATTCTTTGTGGAAAAGCACTCATTTGTAAAACAGTTTAATTTCTGTGTCAGGTGGGTGGTAGGTTGGGGGATATGTGTGTATGGATGTTAGAAAACAAACTGTGGGAGTCCTTTCCCTCTACAATAGCATTTCTTAAACCTTCCTAATGTTGTGGTGACCCTCAACCATAAAGTTAATTGTTGTTGTTACTTCACAACTGTAATTTTGCTACTGTTATGAATAACAATATCAAGGTTTTGTATGCAGGATATCTGATATGTGACCCACTTGAAAGGGTTGATTGATCCCAAAGGGGTCATGACTCCCAAGTTGAAAACCACTGCTATACAGTTAGGTGACAAGGAATGGAACTCAGGCAGAGAATAAATGGTAAGAACTGTTTACACAAACTTAGGGCAGGAGATACTTGGTATAAACATTACAATCCTGCATGCAGATTGAAACAAGATAGGAAGGCAGAGAAATCAGCATTCGAATAACCCAAGGGTAAACATTACCCAGTGTGCAAAAACATTATGTCTATATTTACCCTTTATGGGCAAAATTACTGTACAGGCACTCTCAAATTTATCTTAGGCCTGTGAGTTTGTACTCCATTTATTTAGCCATTTCTGAGTGCTGAACATAGCTTTTGTAAATTGCTTTGGTGTTTGGTCTCTTATTGCTTCTAATCCCAAGAAAAAAAGTCATAGGCCCTATTACATTCATTTCATGGAAAGGTTGACTCTGCCTAGCTTTCTGTTCCCCATTGTCTCATTGGCCATTCTTGAGCCATGTTTTTAACTTTCAGCTATTGAATATAGATTTTAAAACTGGTAAAGTGCTAAAATACTTAAAAACATAAAAATGTAACATTTTGATGATCTTTTTCTTTAGTTTTATGTGTAAAGGTGTTTTGATTGCTTGTATGTCTATGCACTACTTTCATACTTGGTAACCACAGAATCTAGAAGACAGCATTGGGCACTCCTTGTACTGGAGTTAAAGACAGTTGTGAATTGGTGCTGGTTAGATGGCTCAGCGGGTAAGAGCACTGATTGCTCTTCTGAAGGTCCTGAGTTCAAATCCCAGCAACCACATGGTAGCTCGCAACTCCCCATAACAAGATCTGACACCCTCTTCTGATGCGTCTGAAGACAACCACAGTGTACTTATGTATAATAATAAATAAATCTTTAAAAAAAAGACAGTTGTGAATCATCTTGTGGGTGCTGGCAATGGAGCACACCACACTCCTCTTAAAGAGAAAGCAGTGCTCTTGGCTGGTCAGCCATCTCTTTGGTCCCAACCATTTTTCCCATGGTATATTGAGTAACATTAATACAGTGTGCAACAGACACTCCCACTGTTCATCAATAGATCCCTTTCATCTTGACCTGAGATCCTCTTTTTTTTACCCCCAGTCCCAAAACATACTGTCCTATTTTCAGTCTCTCTTAAGTACTTTAAGTATCTGGTCTGAGTGGTACGGTAGAGTATTTATCTTTACAAACTGGTGCTTTTTCTTAGCATGATATTTTCACGACTTTGTTCTTGCATATATTTCCTAAGTCTAAATAATATTTCATGTGTTTATGACACATTTTGTTTTTGTGGTATTATGTTAATGTGTATTTGGGATAGTTTCCACTGTTTAGCTACTATAAATGGTGCTGTTGTGAATATGGGTGTATAGATAAATGTTTCATTGTGGGGCAAGTGGACTATGCCACCAGACAGAAGAACTGATAAGGTTTATTGATCTCAAACACCATGAATCTGAGAATTGAGAATGGTAGGATTGGGGCCACTCTCTGTCTGCTCTACAACATGTAACCAGGACACCCCCTGAGAGGACCAGGACTATCACTCACTTAGGAAAAACACCTGGAATCCTTCCCCCTGTCTACTCTACAACATGTAACCAGGACACCCCACCAAGAGGACCAGGGCTATCAGTCACTTAGGAAAAACACCTGGAATCCTTCCCATGTAAATAGAGTATCACTAGCCTCCCAAACTGAGCCAATGGGAAGCATCTTCCCCTGGATCCCACCCTACTCCCCAAAAAGTATGTTTCCTATCCACATGCAATAAAGTACAAATATTATTTCACCTAGAATAACCTGAGAGTGTCTGATTTACTGAGCTCCTAAGTCTTGGGAAAGCATTTTCTCTCCAGAAGCTTTCATCAGAAGCTTTCATCACTGGACCTTGGAGCAGCCTGATTGGTCAGGTTCATGCTATCAGCAATGCCTGCTGCTGCTGCTACTGCCCCTCCCACTGGCCATGACACTGCCATGGTAGTAGATGAGAGCCTAGGACCACATCTACCTGACCTGTATTGTCTGCCCAAACCTCCTTGCTTCCCTTGTAATAGCTGTTGACCTTTTGCCCATTTCCTGCCAGACCAGAGACCTGGGGAACCAATTTGCCAAGAACCATATCTACTTTGAGTTTGGGTATATATTCAGAAGTGGATTTAGATAATGTAATGCTGCTTGTAAAGCTTTGAATATCTGCCATGCTGTGACTCAGGAAAAACAAGGGTTGAAGATATAGCTAAGTTGTAGAGCACTTGCTTAGAGTGCACATGATCTGGATTCAATACTTAGACTGCAATAGATGGCCAGTGACTGGGGAGGGAGACAGAAGTGGGATGTTATATTTCTCCAGAAAGAGAACCACAGGAGTAGACGAATCACCATTGCCAGGGAAAGAGAAGGGCGCAGTCTGAGAAATATAGGACAGAGAGACAGAGACACTGCCAACATGTAAGAGTCGGGATTGTGGTGCATGAGGGCTGCAGGACTGGGTCCGTGGCTGCCAGGATGGAATATAGGTTTTAGTAAGTAATAATTCAGGAATATTGGAGGGGAGACTATGATAGTTGTGAGGAGGTTTGCATGTGCCCAGGCACTGTGCTGTTTGAAGCATATTAAATAGAAGGCTCTGTGTGTGTGTGTGTGTGTGTGTGTGTGTGTGTGTGTGTCTGTCTGTCTGTCTGTCTGTCTGTCTGTCTTTCATTCATGAATTCACAGCATTTTGGCAAGTGGCGAGGATTGTGTACTGTTGCCACGAGCAGGGTGATTTGAGTTTTGATAATTATTAATTAAACATATGAGTATTTGACTACATGTATGTATTTTTACAACGTGCATGTAGAGGGCAGAAAAGGTTGTTGGATGTTACAGATGGTTCCACATTGCCCTGTGGGTGCTGGGTACTCAATCTTGGTCCTGTGCAAGAAAAACAAATGTTCTTAAGTGCTGAACTATCTCTTCAGCTCCAGTTTTTTTTTTTTTTTTTACTTTTGCTCCCCAAAAGTTTAATTAGGAGTTTTAGTTAGCATACAAAACCCTGGGATTTATTATAGAATTTTCATGCATATATATATATTATTTGTTCATGTCACCCTCAACTCCTACTCCTTTGTTCCAGCTGATATCTGTCATGGACCCTTTCTGCTTTCATAGTACTAAACCTTAATATTTCCAAGTGTATCTACTCTTTTGTTCTTGAGCTTTTCATATTATATCAAAGAAATCATTGACAAATCCACTGTAAAATATTCACTATTTTTTTCCTAGAAGAGTTCAAAAGTTTTGACCTTTGTTTAAGTCCATTTTTTAAAATCTATTTTGAATTAATATTTATATATAGTGTAAGCTAGTTGTTCACCTTCTTTTGCATGTGATATCCCAGTTTCACTAGCTCTCTTCATTTAAAAGAATGTCCCATTGATTTCTTCTGGAGAAACCCCTGGAAATACAGATGTCCCTGTGTTACACTATATCTTAAAATTAGGTCCTCAGTCGTAAGTAGATGCTTAAGTAGAAAACTGATATCTAATGTAAGGGGAAAAGATACTAAGAAGAGAGATAGGTTTGGGCCCAAACCAAGCTTAATTCACCTTATCCTAGAGTGGCTACAAGTTGCTTTCTCTGCATTTTTGTCACATTTTGAGTTATGTCATATGACTAAAATGTGCACACCAATGAACTCATTGTATATTTGTTTTAGTTAATAAATATTTCTGGTAAATATAAGTGAAGTCACATCTGGATATGACTACAGTAATGAGACTGACTCAAAGTCCCTAAAGGCAGTTGCACTTACTTTTTTTTGGTTATTGGCTTGTTTGAGATAGGGTATGGCTACATAGCTAGCTAGACTCTGTTCGTTTGAACTCAGAGTTCTTTTTCCTTAGCTTCCTGAGTGCTGTGATTACAGGTATGACTTATTGTACCTGGCTTGCTCTTCCTATTTCTCCTCCCCTCTCCATCATCATTATACTACTAGATAGCTCAAACTGGCCATAATCCTTCAGCCTCAGTCTTCTGAGTGTTGAAAATACAGGTGAGTACCATCAAGCTTCAGTTTCATTAATTAATAGTCCATATATTTAGGAGTTACAAATGTCAGATTAATTAATGATGACTATTTGGGGGAGCTTTGCCAGTGTGTGATGACCTGTTTATAATTTTTGGTATTAGTAATTCTTTTTTAGTAAATACTGAAATACCACTTTTGCACAAAACTGATTGTTCCTAATGAAGATTGTTCCTTTGATAAATGCTAAAATTTTGAATCAAATGTGGTGGAGAACCAAATGTGGTGGCTAATGCCAGGACTCAGGCTGAGTCAAAAATTGAGTCTAGACCATCCTGGGCTACAGAGACCCTATGTCAGAAAACCAAAAGAAAAAAGAAAAAAAAGTAAAACTTATCATTAACCATGGGAAGCAGACAAAAGGAAGTTTTGGCATGGGATGTGAGCAGCTTCTTAACATGCACATTGAAGTCCAGAGTGAAATGTGCCCGCTGTGCCCAGCAAGAAGGACATGCACTAATCCTGTAAGTCAGGAAGCCTACTGTAAACATTGTACATCCATGCTGCTCTGTCATTTCCTTTCCATTGACTGCACCTGGCTGGCTGTTACGGCATGTTAAATGGGACAGGCCATAGTTATATTTTATATAGTCATTTATATTTTATTTTATAGTCATTGATTTGTCTGACTGTGGGGCAGTTCTGACAGCCAAAGTCCAGTAGAGCAGAGCCATTAGAACCCCGGAGACCTACTGAGCATTTGCTCAAAGGGACGGAAGGTGTTCAGTGAATTGCTCCTGAGACCATGGCTCAGATTTCAGCCCAGACCCCTCACAGCTGCCCCAGCAGGAGATGTGTGCTCTATCAGGCAGACACTGCCTCCAACTCCCAGCATTCTATCTGGACCTTACACACAGTCATCTGACCACAAGCCAGGCATGCCAAGCCCCATACAATAAAAAGGGGTGGTTTTGCCCCCTCCTCTCTCTCTCTTGCTTCCTCACTCTCTTGTTCCCTTCCCTTCTCTCTCTTGCCTCCCCTCTCTCTCTCTTATTCCCTCATCTCTCTCTTTCTCTTGTTCCCTTCTTCCTCTCTCTCTCTCTCTCCTTCCTCTCCTTTCCTTCTCTCCACTCAACTAGCATATTTCCCCTTCCTACAATAAAATAACTCATTCATACATTGCCTCCTTTTAAATTAAGGCGCCGTGCAGCAAGCAGGCCAGCCCCGGGAGGAGAGAGAGAGACCTGGGCTTCACCACCAAGGCTCCCAGCCACCTTAGGAGGAGAGAGAGAGACCTGGGCCTCAGCACCAGGGCCCCCTGCCACCCAGGGAGAGAGAGAGCCACAGCAGGCTGGGCCTGGGCCACAACCCAGCCCCCCTCCTCCACCACTTATTGGAACAGCATCTGACTTTAATATTTTCACCTGAATATTTCTCTATAACTTTAGCTTACAGAACCTTTCAGTGGTTGAGGCATTTCTGGCCCTTTTCATAGAGTCACATGACAACAAGTAAGAACTGAGCAATCTTAACTTATGTTTAGCTGATTAGTTCAAATCAGTTAAATCTGTTCCCAAATGTTTTCTTTTTAAACTTTTGTCTGTAAATTGCACCATGAACATGTGCAGTAGCAAAAGCATACCTGCTGTTGGTGTAAATGTTCATGGACTTCCCCTCTGCCCTCTGCAATGCCTGGATCAGAGCTATAAGCTCAGCTTTCTGGGCTGACATTCCCTCTAGCAGGCTGCTAGACCAGATCACTTGCTTCCCATCCACCACCTCCACCACCGATGCCCCTGCCCTTCACTTACCTTCAACCACGAAACTGCTGCCATCCGTAAACCAGTTGAGAACCCCTTGCCATGGTTGATCTTTCAGATCCTCTTGGATGTCAGTTTCTTCAGCCAGAATTTCCAGGCAGCAGTGTGGTGGGTGGAGTCGTCTATCTCTAGTAGTAGGGTAGCAGGGTTGAGGACAGCGAGTCGGGGGAGGGGGCAGCAAAAACTATTCATTCAGTCAGCAGGAGACTCTGGTGGTGAGTCATTTGGGCATTAGTCATCCATGGATCTGGTGACTGTCTAATGATACTCTCTAGGGCATGTGGTACCAGGATTGTTGCCTCCTGTCCCAAGGTAAGCTTGTTGGCATCTTTCACAAGCAGAGCTACAGTTGCAATGGCTTTTAGGCATGAGGGCAGGCCAACTGCTGGCCACAGGGTCCAGCTTTTTAGATAAGTATGCTACAGGCCATTTCCATGGCCCCAGAATCTGGGTGAGGAGCCCCCTCACTACTCCTGCCCTTTCATCTGCATATAGGGTGAAAGGTTTGGTTAGATGAGGTAGGGCCAAGGCTGGCGCTGACAGGAGGGCCCTCTCGATGTTTTCAAATGCCTCGTGATGTTTTGGTGTCCATGTGAATTCCCCTTTCTCTTTGGTTAGGGGGTATAGGGGGCAGCCAGGGTAGCGAACCCAGGTATCCACAGTCTACAAAAGCCAGCTGTCCCCAGAAACTACCTTACCTGCCGGGATGTAGTTGGGGTTGGAATTTGGGTGACTGTCTTTTTCCAGGCCTCCGTTTGCCACCTCTTTCCATCTTTAAGCAGTTAGCCTAGGTAGGTGATCTCAGTATGGCATAGCTGGGCTTTTTTAGCTGAGGCCTGATATCCCAGCTTACTTAGTTCTATTAGTATGCCCTCAGTCCCCTTGGTAAATTCTTGTTTGTTGTCCGCCACCAAGATCAGGTCATCCACGTACTGAAGCATTGTCACCTGTGGATTCTTGGCCTGAAAGGTGGCCAGATCTCGATGGAGGGCCTCATCAAACAGAGTAGGGGACTTTTTGAATCCCTGAGGCAGCTGGGTCCAGGTCAGCTGTCTTTCCAGTCCTGAATCTGGATCTCTCCATTCAAAAGCAAACAGAGGTTGACTAGTAGCATGTAACTTTAAACAAAGTAAAGCATCTTTTAAGTCCAGCACCGTGTACCATGAGCAACCTGGTGGCAGGGAACTGTTGTAAGGGTTGTAAGGGTTAGGCACAGTTGGGTGTATATCCTGAATCCACTTATCGTCCTCTCTTAGGTCTTGTACTGGGCGGTAATCTTTGGAGCCTGGCTTCTTTACAGGTAGCAGAGGGGTGTTCCATGAAGACTGACAAGGAACCAGGATTCCCTGGTCTGAGAGTCTTTGGATGTGGGGCCTGATTCCTTCTCTAGTTTCCTGGCTCAATGGATACTGTCGGACATGTATAGGGGTAGCATCCGTTTTCAGTCCCACCACCACTGGAGATGTTTGTATAGCCATTCCCTGTCCAGGCATCTGGGAACCTCTTCAGCCTTTGTCTAGAATAGAAGTTTCTACCTGGTCAGGGGACTCATGCATCCAATATTCATCTTCAAGTTTAAATGCTAAAACCATAGAGGAAGGTGTCCCCCACTCTACTTTTGGTCCTTCCTGAGTGAGTCTAATTTGAGCCTTTAATTTAGTCAACAAGTCTCTTCCCAAGAGAGGTGTTGGACATTCAGGGATTACTAGTAATGAGTGAGTCACCTGTCCCCGGCCCAAGTCCATGGTGTGAGAGTTGGTCATGGGTACATTTTCTGCCCTGTTGCACCAATTACCACAGTCTTTTTACTGTTTAATTTCCCTAATGGTTGTCGGAGCACAGAACATTCAGCTCCACTGTCTATTAGAAAGTCCATGGGGGTCCCCTGTGACCCGCACAATCATCTCACTGGCAAGAACGCATGAGGACACCAGGATCCTTCTGCAGCAACCGTTTATTGCATCTTCAAGAGGGGGACCCCAAGCCCTGAAAAGGCGCTGCTTAAATATACCTTGGAGCGGCATGTTCATTTCTGATTGGCTGCTTGCTCAGGAGCGCATTACGCCCCGAGAATGGGCCGTGACTTGGCGCTCATTCTGCTAGCACCTGCGCAATTCACCTGTAAACTTGGGAGAGCACCAGATGTCAATGCCATCTGCTGGCTATCACCGCTCACCTCGGCTCTCTACATCTCCCCCTTTTTGTTTTAAATGATAGGCTCTGGCCAATGCCTCATGTCTTAGGCTGGTTGATGTGCTGTCCATTACCAGCACCAAGAGATTGGTGGGATCCTTTGGATCACTACTCATTGGTGTGCTCCTGGTTTATGGCATCAGCCTAATCCTGTCGTAGGGGCCAAAGGCAGCGGGCCTCGAGGACATATGGCAGTTTGACTCACTCTCCCGTGTGCAATGGGATAAGACCCCACTGGGTGCAAGAGCTAAGTCTCGCTGACCATTAGCTTTTAAGTATTTATTTTGTTTTTAGCTTGCTGAGCCAAATATCGGGAGAGGCTCCTTGTTCTAGTGCAGCAAATGCTTGGGCAATTATTACCTTGTCACGTTTTTTGTTGGGCTCTGAGCTTGCAAACCATCCAGAGAAGAAACATTAAGCCAGCACACAAGGCAACACTAAACAGGCCAATTCCCACCCATCCCTTAAGGAAAGAAAAGGCTGAAGAAATCTAGAAGGTAAATTTCCTTGAGCCAGGGACAGATCTAATATTTTCGAGAGCCATGATGAGGACAGGAATTATCTGCCGGGATATTCTCTGGGGAGCCATCTTCTGTGATGAGGATTTTTCGTGTCAATCGCTCCGGCAGCCAGAACGGGTTGTTTTCTTCCTGTGGGAAAACACAAACAGCTCCCCTGGATCTTATCAAGATAGGATCCGGGCCTTTCCATTGGTCAGTCAAGACATCCTTCCACTTGACCATTTCTTTTGGCCTATCAGGCTCTAAGCAATGGTGGTCAGCAGCCGAATGGCCCTGACTATCCAGATTTAAAAAATTAAGAGTAAAGAGTGCTATAGAAACGGTTACTCGTGGCACTAAGGGTAGAGCCTCCTCGACTTCCCATTTTTGTTTTATTAGATAAGATTTCAGTGTGTGGTGAGCCCATTCTATGATGCCTTGTCCTTGAGGATTGTATGGAAGGCCCGTCAGGTGGGTCACCTCCATTTGGCAGCAAAACTGTTTAAATTTTTGAGAAATATTGTCGGTTTTGAGAATTTTAGGCTTTCCCCAGGCACTCCAGGCCTCAAGGCAATGTTGGATAACATGTGCTGCCTTTTCTCCCGATAAGGGGGAGGCAAAAATAATTCCAGAACAGGTGTCAATAGAAACATGCAAATACTGAAGTCTCCCAAAGGATGAAATATGAGTAACATCCATTTGCCAAATCTGCAATGGCCGAATTCCTCGGGATTAATTCCCACATGAGGCACAGGTAAAAATTGACAGCAATTCTGACATTGAGTAACTATATCTTTAGCTTCTTTTCTAGTTATATCAAATTGACAATGTAATGTCTCTGCTGTCACATGAAATTTTTTATGAGAATTTTTGGCCAAATTCAATTTTGAGGATAGGGCGATAGCAACCAACTTTGTGGCTCGATCTGCCAAGTCATTTCCATGAGACAATGGACCTGGCAAACCTGAGTGAGCCCTAATACGTGTAATAAAAACAGGATATCTTCTATTGGCCAGGGTAGATTGAATCTTTTGAAAAACTTCTACAAGCCTGCTAGAGGGCCTAATCAATCCAGCAACTTCCAAGACTTTAACTGCATTTACCACATAAAGGGAATCAGATACAATATTTAAGGGGCCTGGAAAGGTTTCTAAGACTTCCAGTACCACCAAGCAATCCACAATTTGAGGTGAAGCTTCATTATATTGTTTAGATGTAACTCTATTATCAACCACATAAGCACCTACTCCTGTTTTTGACCCATCTGTATACACCACTACCCCATCTGGGA
>JADRCD010098838.1:0-11443 GCA_019843815.1 Montemys delectorum | reverse complement strand
ACTGTGGTTGGTTTTCATTTTGTTTTGTACCGTGATGGTTTACATTCACAGGATCCTCTTGAATACCATGTGAGAACTTTAGCCCTAAGCTGCATTCTTAGCCCTTTTTAGACATTTTATTTTGAGACAGAGTTTCACTAACTTATCCAAGCTGCCCTTAAATTTGTAATCCTCTTTCTAGCTGCCAAATAGAATCTAGGATAACAGGTATGTACTAGCACACCCAGCTACCATTGGTTTAGACTCTCAGAAGTTTAACACAAGTATATTGCTTAGTCTGGGATGCATTTACTTTTCTCTGGTTAAACAAATCACATTTCCCAAGGCCACAGACAATCTTTTTCTGTGTTAGAACTCATAGTTGATTTATATGATATGTATTTGTGTCTCCCCAATCCCTATTTTATATGGCAGGGCTATTGAGGCCCTGAGATTTTATAGACAAATGGAACCAGAACATTAACTAAAATTCAGTATTTCTGTTTGTGTAGCACAGGAAAGACTGTTTCTAGTAAGTCTCTCTCTGTCTCTCTCTCTCTCTCTCTCTCTGTCTCTCTCTCTCTCTCTCTCTCTCTCTCTCTCTCACATACAAATACACACACACACACACACACACACACACACACACACACACACATCCCCAAAGTTGGGCTACTGGAAAGTGTCCAAGCAATCAGATGTATGGAATTTAGCTTATATAAAGTCAAATTTGTGGTGTTGTAAATGAACAAACTATAAGCATTAAAAGATTGTACAGCATATTAGCCTAGAAGTTCGGAATACTCAAAGTACAATCCACAAACCATAAGAAACTCAAGAAGAAAGACCAAAGTGTGGATATGTTGTTCCTTCTTAAAAGGGAGAACAAAATACCCATGGAAGGAATTGTAGAGACTAACTATGGAGCAGAGACTGAAGGAAGGACAATCCAGAGACTGCTCCACCTGAGAATCCTTCCCATATTCAATCACCAAACCCAGACACTATTGTGGATGCCAGCAAGTGCTGGATGACAGGAACCTGATATAGCTGTTTCCTGAGAGGCTCTGACAGTACCCGACTAATACAGAAGTGGAGGCTCACAGCCATCCATTGGACTGAATACAGGGTTCCCAATGAAGGACCTAGAGAAAGGACCCAAGGAGCTGAAGGGTTTGCAACCCCTTAGGACGAACAACAATATGAACTAACTAGTACCCTCAGAACTACCAGGGACTAAACCACCAACCAAAGAGTACACATGGTGGGACTCATGGCTCCAGCAGCGTATGTATAGCAGAGGATGGCCAAGTTGGTCATCAATGGGAGGAGAGGACCTTGGTCCTGTGAAGGTTCTGTGCCCCAGTGTAGGGGAATGCCAGGGCCAGGAAGTGGGAGAGGGTGGGATGGCAGGCAGGGGGAGCGGGGAGGGAACAGGGGTTTGTTCCTGTTGTTTTTTCTTTTCTTTTCTTTTCTTTTCTTTCTTTTTTCTTTTTTCTTTTTTCTTTTTTTTTTTTGTGAGGGAGGGGGACCTGGGAAAAGAGACATTGTAAATAAAGAAAACATCTAATAAAAAATAAAAAAAAAACCAAAAAAATGAAAAGTAAGTTTTCTGTAGATATATTAGCACACGTGTTTGCCAACTCTAATAAAAGTATGGTACCATCAAAAAAAAAAAAAAAAAAAAAAGATTGTAGCATGATGCAAACAGGGGTTAGCTGGCTTAGGCTTGAACTATGGCCTGTTGTTCCTTATATCACTACCTCTTTCCCAGCTGTCTGGAATTTTGGTCAGGACAACAGTCCTAAATTTGTCTCTTTGGTTTTACTCAAAAGTCCTTAATAATTCTCTCCTCTTCAATAATCCTTCCTTTTGTATATTCTATCCTTGAAAATTCCAACTTATTTCCTCCCTGTGCTGATCTGTTATCCTCAGACCCAAAATTCTAGGCCACCACAGCAAGATTACTCCCTTTCTTTTAGTCCTCAAGTTCCTATGAATGAGGAGCAGGTATGTGGAGTGAATAGAGGATAGAAGAATAGATATGTTTATCTTTACAAAATATCAACTATGTCCTGTCATAGTTGTAGTAAGTTTAGTGAAAAAGCATAGTCAAAATTGACTAAAGGGAACTAGAGATATCACTCCATAGTTAAGAGTTCTGACTGCTCTTCCAGAGAACTAGGATTCAATTCTCAATGATAGCTCATAGAAACCTCCAGTTCTAGATGAATTCCGTAACCTCTTCTCACTTCAGTAGGCATTGCACTTACATGGTGCACAATCATACATACTGGGAAATATACATATGCCTACAATTATTGTTTTTGTTGTCTGAGACAAGAGTTTCTCTATGTAATTCTGACTGTCCTGGAACTCACTCTATAGACTAGGCTGGCCTCAAACTCAGAGATCCACTAGCCTCTGCTATGAGTGTCATGAGTGGACATATTTCATTTAGAGAAAGTTGGTGAAAAAAAAATATGCTTTCATTTAGCAAATGACTGTTACAACAGTGATTGTCAATGAATAACTACAGGAAAATATAAGAAAAATGGTATGGATAATTTTTGTCTTTCATTTAATTTTGGATTTTGAGAATTTCTTATATAAGTAATGTATTAATATCATTTCCACTCCGTCCATTCCCCCTCAAACTCCTCCCATGCCCTACCACAGTTTGAAGACCTCATTCTCAATTATTATATATAGCTTTCTGAGTCTATTTGGTGTTACTGATATGAGCAGGTGTTTAGGATTGACCACTTGAGAATGAATAAACTACCAGGGGCACGTATTTGGAGAAAACTGGATTTTCTTCTCAGTAGCCACTGATTGCCTTCAGCTCTTCATCTAGAAGTGGGGCTTTCTGAGATACCCCTGCCCATCAGTCATGTTGTATGTCAACCAGTGTGGTCAACATGTAAGTCTTGTTTTGGCAACCATACTGTTGAGATTGCATGGTTATAGCATCCTTGTCATGTTTAGAAAACACTGCCTAACAGCAGTCATCCTGAATGGCAATCTTCTGTGTTCTCTTCCACAATGTTCCCTAAGCTTTAGTTGTAGGAGTTTTATTGTTGATGTAACAATATGGATAACCCACATTCACTTATTCTGTGCATTTTGACAAATTTTGGATCTCTGTAACAATGCCTGCTTAAAAAATGAAACTTCATTGATGAGGGTTAACGGCTACACTTATCTGTGAGTATAAGTATTTAGAATATAATTTAAAACTATATTGACATTGGATAAATGGCAGTAGTAGGTTTTCCTCTAAGGTCTATAAAATCACCAGCCATATTTGGCTAGGTTTATAGTGCCAGGCATGCATGCCTTCCTATTAAGTAGGCCTTAAGTCCAATGAGACTTACCCCCAAGACAAAAGTATCACTATTGTACTACTGAGGTGTCTTACCAGGCTGGTCATTGTTCTAGCTTTAACAGCTTTAACCAGCTTTACCAGCTAGTAGGCTAGATTGATTGACTGCTTTTCTGCCTTGGCATATTACATCAGCATTGCTGATACTAATAGAGTTAATGCTCAAAGAAGGCGCTTCCAAGTCAGCTCCAGCTCAATTCCCTCAAATCCTGTGTCACAAGTGTGTGATGTCTTAAGCAATAAGGTCTTCATGTTCAAGTTCTAAAAGATAAGTAAAGGCAATAGCAATAGCTTATATGATTTTCAGAGTCTCTTGGATTCTCCTGACCAACAACTAGCAGGGAAATTTCCCCTGCCTAGCATTGTTTTTTGTTTGTTTGTTTGTTTTGTTATTTTTAGATAGTATATGTTATGTAAGGGAAGCATAATCACCAATATGACAAAACTTCACTATACTATTTTAAATTTGTGATACTTCAGTTATAGGGCTGGCATATTTTATGTCTTGTATCCATTAGGGGTAAATGGCAACAACAAGTTTCAGGGTAGTTCCATCATTTGCCTGCAAAACTCAGGATATCCTCATTCTTAATAGCTGAGTAGTATACCATTGTGTAAATGTACCACATTTTCTGTATCCATTCTTCTGTTGAGGGATCCGGGTTGTTCATCCTGAGTGACGTGACTCAGACCCAAAAGGACGTGCATGGTATGTACTCACTAATAAGTGGGTATTAGCCAAAAACCAAAATGTACAGAATACTCAAGATACAGTCCACAGAACTCAAAAAGGTCAACAAGCTGAAGTGCCCAAGTGAGGACGACTCAGTACCACTGGTGAGAGAGAAAAAGCAATTACAAGTAGGGAGGGAGGGAGGGAGGGACCTGGGAGGGAAAGTGAACCAAGTGGTGGAGTAGGAGTGGAGAGGGGAAACTGATCTGGTATTGGGTGAGGGAAAAGGACTGAAGCCCTGAGGGCCAGCAGAATGAATGGAAACAGGCAACCTCAGGAGGTAGGAGGTTGGGGGGACCCTCCAAAATGTACCACAGACCTGAGAGGTGAGAGACTCTCAGGAATCAAAGGAAGGGACTTTAAATAAGGAGAGGGAACTTACAGAACCCACCTCCAGCAGGAAGACAGGGCATCAAGTGAGGGATGGGGTGGCCATCCTACAATCACATCTCTGACCCATAATGGTTCCTATCTGAAAGAACTTCAGGGATGGAAATGGAGAGGAGCCTGAGGAAAAGAAGGTCCAGCTACAGGCCCAAAGTGGGATCCAGCTCAAGGGGAGGTTCCAAGACCTGACACTATTACTGAGGCTATGGAAAGCTCACAAAAAGGGACCTCTTATGGCTGCCTTCCAAAAGACCCAACAAGCAGCTGAAAGAGTCAGATGCAGATATTTGTACCTGTACTGGCTAGTTTTGTGTGTCAACTTGACACAGGCTGGAGTTATCACAGAGAAAGGAGCTTCAGTTGGGGAAGTGCCTCCATGAGATCCAGCTGTGGGGCATTTTATCAATTAGCCATCAAGGGGGTAGGGCCCCTTGTGGGTGGTGCCATCCCTGGGCTAGAAGTCTTGAGTTTTATAAGAGAGCAGGCTGAGCAAGCCAGGGGAAGCAAGCCAGCAAGGAACATCCCTCCATGGCCTCTGTGTCAGCTCCTGCTTCCTGACCTGCTTGAGTTCCAGTCCTGACTTCCTCTGGTGATCAACAGCAATGTGGAAGTAAGCTGAATAAACCCTTTCCTCCCCAACTTGCTTCTTTGTTATGATGTTTGTGCAGGAATAGAAACCCTGACTAAGACAGCACCCAAACAATGGACAGAAGCTGGGGACCCCTGTTGTTGAATTAGAGAAAAGCTGGAAGAAACTTAGGAGAAGGGTGACTCTGCAGGAGGACCTGCAGTCTCAATTAATCTGGATCTCTCAAACATTGGACCACCAAACAGACAGCATACATCAGCTGATATGAAGCCCCCAACACACATACAGTAGAGGACTGCTGGGTCTGTGTTCATTCAGAGATAATGCACCTAACCCTCAAGAGACTGGAGGCCCCAGGGAGTTTAGTGGTCAGGTGGGGTTGGGGGTTGGGGAATCCCTGTGGAGATAGGGGGATGGGGAAGAGGTATGGGATGTGGAGCAGTCAGAGGGTGGATTGGGGGGGAGGTAGAGAATGGAATATGAAATTTTTTTAAAAAAAAATTTTTAAATAATGTTAAAAAAAGAATACAAATGTAAATTCCTAAGGGATGCTTAACCCAGTTCAGACAACAAACTTTCTAAACTCTCTTAACATTCATTTACATATAATTAATGTACTAATTTCAAATTAGTGTTACCTATTTATTGCCACATCAATTAAACTTCTATTTGGCAATATTTTATCAGGTATTCAAAATATTTCTACTTTAAAATTTGCAGGAGTAGACTCATTAGGAGAGGTGACAGACTAGAAGTATATCTACATTATGTGAGTGAAAGGAATAAGGACGAGACCAAAGGGGACAGGGTGCTTGAAATAAAACAAACACAAATTTGGGGGATTAAATGCTCAAAACTTCAAGTGAAAGCACAGGCTTTTACTTGCTAACAGACTAGATCAAGCAGAAAATAGTATATCGGTGTTTAAATATGGTTCATGAATTATTATACTCAGACATTAACAAACTGAAAATAAGTCATGCACATGTAGGGTACACGTTTCCAGGGACCAAACATAAGATTAATCCAATTAGACAAATGGTCAGAAGTCCAGGTTAAAGTCATAAAAACCTACTCAATGAAAAAGAAATTATTAAAATACAGAAAGTACTTTGATATGACCAGAAAAGAACTCTCTTCCATATTATAGTCTATCAGGTAAAAAGGAACGTTAAACACTGCAAAACAAAAGTGCCAAGTCACTTATAAAGTCAAACCTATTCAAATAATAGAATACTCTCAGCAGAAATTCTAATATCCAGGAAGACATAAAGTGATATATTTCAAGTTTTGAAAAATATCTCACAACCAACACTGCTACACCCAAGAAGATTATTTCTTATGAATGAAGAGAAAATAGAGACAGACTCATGACAATTATGTTGTGTAGTAAAAACAAGAGAAAAAAACATAAAAAATAAAAGTTATTCTGGTTCACAGATGGATGTCCAATTCCATTATTTCTGATCAGGAATGAGGTAGATCATAAAAAAAGGGTTTGTAAAAACAGACCTGCTCATTTCATGATGGATAAGATGCAAAAAGATATACATCATTCCAGGAAATACCCTGGTAGCCTACTTTTTCCAATTATGTGCTCTCAATTTGACTTCAAATCCTTCCAATAATGCCATTATTTTATAGATCCATCAAATGACTAATTCACTAATTAGGTCAGAGCTCTCAGTACCCAGTCATTTCACCACTACTGAACTGGTGGAAAATAGGCTAAAGTTCATGAATCTGTTAGGAATATTTCATATTCTAATAATAACAACTGGTGAACTACAGAGCTACTGAACTACAGAAAATGTTAGTCACATGCATAGAACAGAAAGGAAAAAAGTGACCATGGGGTCACAGGAAATGATAAATATCACTAAAAGAGTCTATACAGATGAGAATTTTTAAAAAAAGAAATGACTAATAATTCTATAATGAATAAAGGAAAAAACAAAGATATAAGTCAGGAACAAGAAGGAAAATAATAAATGATTAAAGTAATATATATTCCTTTCAATACTAACCTCAAATATAAATAGTCTTAATTCTTTAATTAAAAGACACAGACTGCTGCTCTCTTTGCCCCACCTACTGTGAGAATGAAGACTATTGTCAGCAGGTAGACTGTCAACATTCCAAAAAATGTCTATATCACTCTGAAGGGGTGCACAGTCATTGTGAAGGTACCCAGGTGAACTCTGCAGAGGGACTTCAATCACATCAATGTAGAGTTGAGTCTCCTTGGGAAGAAAAAGAAGAGGTTTTAGGTCGACAAATGTTGGGATGACAGAAAGGAAGAGGCCACTGTTAGAATTATCTGCAGTCATGTTCAGAACATGATCAAGGGTGTGATACTGAGCTTCCATTACAAGATGAAGTCTGTGTATGCTCACTTCCCCATCAATGTCCTTAATCGGGTGAAAGGGTCTTTGGTTGAAATCCAAAATTTCCTGAGTTTCCAAAATACATCCGTTGAGGATAGGTGTTGCTTGTTCTGTCTCTCAAGTCCAGAAGGATGAATTAATAACTGAGGGAAATGATACTGAATGTATTTCAAATTCAAAAAACTACAACAATTAAAAACAAGGATATCAGGAACTTTTGGGATGGCATCTATGTTTCTGAAAAGGGAACAGTGCAGTAGGCTGATGAATAAGACTTAAGTTACCCAGCTCCAGAAACAAGATCCTAGATTATAAGTATGATTTGGGCTCGCTGGGAATAACAAACTTTTTTTGCCAATTCTTTATTTTTATTTTTTTATTAGATGTTTTCTTTATTTAATTGCAAAATGTATCCCCTCCAAAAATCTCCTATCCCATCCCCCTCTCTCTGCTTGCTATCCCACCAGCTCCTGCTTCCCTGTCCTAGCATTCCTCTACACTGGGGCATCAAGCCTTCACAAGACCAAGGGCCTCTCTTTGCATTGATGTCCCACAAGGCCATCCTTTGCTACATATGCTGCTGGAGCCATGGGTCCCACCATGTGTACTCTTTGGTTGGTGGTTTAGTCCCTGGGAGCTCTGAGGGTACTAGTTAGTTCATATTGTTGTTTGTCCTAAGGGGCTGCAAACCCTTCAGCTCCTTGGGTTCTTTCTCTAGCTTCTCCATATTGGAAAAAAGACACACTGGCTTATTGAATTAAAAATCAGTGCCTAACTCTGGATGCATTCAAGAAACTCACAAACAATACATAACCTAATTAAATTTGAAATAATGGAAAATGGTACTCCAAATTAATCTAATCCATAAGCATGGAGAAGCAGATATCCACATCCAATATAATCGACTTTCAGTGAAAGCAAGTTAGAAGAAACAAAGATGGTCACTACATACTGATGAAAGTGATAATCTGCCAAGAAGTTAAAATGAGCCAGTCCTGTGGTGTGCACCTTTAACCTGAGCCCTGGAAAGCAGAGGTAAGTAGATCTCCTTGAGTCTAAAGCCAGCTTGGTCTATATAGGTAGTTTCAGGCTAGTCAAGGCTTCATAGTGAGACCCTGTTTCAAACAAACAAACAAACAAACAAACAAATGAACTAACTAACTAACAAACAAGACTTTTTATGAAAAAAAAGTTAAAATGTTTGTAAATATATGTGCACCAAACAGTGAAGAAACAAACTTTATAAAATATACATACAGGATATAAAGGGAGATAGACCTGAATATAATAATAGTAGGTGACTTTAATATTTTACCTTTACTGCCAGATCATCCAGAAGAATATTCAACAATAAAAAAAATCAGAGTTAAATTATATATCAAATACACTTAACAGAATCTATAGACTATCTTACTCAAAATTGATGAAAATCACATTGTCTTCATTAGCATGGAATTTGTTCTAAAACATAATATTTAAGGTACAAAGGCAGATACTAACAAATACCAAAGCATCTTAAGGTAACCTCTTCAATGTAATTCAATGAATCTAGAAACCAATAATTTTGAAGAAAAACTTCAAAATACACTTTTCTTTTTCTTCTTTTTTTTCTTTTCTTATTTCTTTTTTTCAAGACAGGGTTCTTCTGTGTATCCCTGACTGTCCTGGAACTCACTCTGTAGACTAGGCTGGCCTTGAACTCAGAAATCCACTTGCCTCTGCCTACCAAGTGCTGGGATTAAAGGCGTGCGCCACCACTGCCTGACTCAAAATATACTTCTGAATAAATAGTGTGCCATTGAAGAAATAAAGGATGAGCTTTTAAATTACTAAAAAACAAATAAACTATAATTTACCAGATACTTTGATATATAATAGAGGCACTAATATGAGGGAATTTCATTTTTAAACGATTCTATAACAAATAGAGAGAATATCAGTAACTATTCTAATGATGTATGTCTTTGTCCAAAGGGAATAAAATAATAAATCTCAAATTCTTCAGGCATCTATCAATGATTCCATGTGACATTTTGTACATTCTACTAAACAAATCAGAACTTTCATTGACCAAGAAGTGAATCATTGAGCAGAGGAGCAACCAAAATTATGGTAATAGATATATGTAAGGGTTGGAAGTAAATCATTTACACACAGACATCCCAGAACATACATGAATATATATCTACTAATGAATATTCATATCTATAATTTCCTGTATACTCTAGCCTAAAAATCATTTCTACCTCCAAGAAATCTTAAAGTTGAAAGTTCTTTGATTTGAGAGTGAAAATAAAAGGGATAAAACACGAGTTACATATTATTTCCATACTCAAAGTCATATAGTTAGACTTTCAGCAATCACCAAGTATAATGGAATATGCTTCTATCTCAGCACATGCAAGTCTGAGGTAAGAGGATTGTCGTAAGTTCAAGGCCATTCTAAGTTACATAGTGAATCTTTGCCACATACACACTCACACACACACACACACACACACACACACACACACACACAAGACGAGGATGTGTAATAGGGCTCAGTTGGTAGACTGCTTGTATTGTGTGCACAAAAAATTCAATTTGACCTTCAGCACCTCCAAAACAAGGAGTGGTAGTGCAAACCAATAATCTCAGCACTTGGGAGGTAGAGTAAGAGGATCAGAAGGTCATACTTGGCTACAAGTTTGAGGCCAGCCTTTACTAAAATCAAGATCAAGATTGTAGTCAGTTAAGATGGAGACATCCAATGTGACACAGAAAATTCAGGAAATCTGTACAGAAGAAGTCTGTACAGCAGGTAGAACATCTGTCCGACCAATTTTCTGGATGATATCTGTCCTACCAATTTTTTGAACATTTCAGAATATATCATGACTAACAATATATATTTTAGACTTAAAAGTGTAAGTAATATTTCTAGTCTTGGACTTACAAGAACGTAAACAAGAAAAGAAGTATATATTGATCACTAAAGGTGATCAATAAAAAGGTGTAACTTAAGATACAGTTAAAAATAACTCAAGGCGAGAAGAAGGCCTGCATCCTGAGCAGGCTTTAGCCCCAGGAATCAGGCGGGACCAGCCGGGAGGCATAGGCCTCAGGAAGTGTAGGGGAGTCGCAGGACTGCAGAGACAGGAGCCTCTCAGCTTCCGAGGGACAGAGCTGGATCAGTGAACATCTCTGCCCCCTGCCTGCTAGGGGAGGACTTCCCCCCAAGGCCTGCTTCAGCCCAAGGACTCAGGTGAGATCCGCCATTTTTTCTCTGGGGTCTTGCTAGGGCAGGACCAGCCGGGAGGCATAGGCCTCAGGAAGTGCAGGGGAGTCACAGAACTGCAGGGACAGGAGCCTCTCAGCTTCCTAGGGACAGAGCTGGATCAGCAAACATCTCTGCCCCCTCCCTGGGAGCACAGGGCTTCCCTCCAGGACAAGCTTCAGACCAAGTACTCAGGCGGGACCAGCTGGGAGGCACAGGCCTCAGGAGTGGAAGGGGAGTTGCAGGGCAGCAAGGAAAGATCAAGCTCTAAGACACCAAGAACTTCTAACACCAGAGATCAAGAGATGGTGAAAGGCAAACGCAAGAATCCTACCAACAGAAACCATGACTGCTTGGCTTCACCAGAACCTAGTACTCCCACCTCAGCAAGCCCTGGATATCCCAAAACACCAGAAAAGCAAGATTTGGATCTAAAAACTCATCTCACAATGCTGATAGAGGAACTTAAGAAGGACATGAATAACTCCCTTAAAGAAATACAGGAGAAAACAGATAAAGGGATACAAGCCCTTAAAGAGGAAACAAAAAAATCCCATAAAGATTTACAGGAGATCACAAGTAAACAAATAGAAGCCCTTAAAGAGCAAACCCAAAAATCCCTTAAGGAATTGCAGGAAAACACAAACAAACAGGTGAAGGATCTGAATAAAACCATTCAGGACCTAAAAATGGAAGTAGAAACAATAAAGAAATCACAAAAGGAGAC
>JADRCD010098834.1:0-20288 GCA_019843815.1 Montemys delectorum | reverse complement strand
CTCTTAACTGCTGAGCCATCTCTCCAGCTCCCCCCCTTTTTAAAGGAAAATGTCAATTTTTTATTTTAAATTATTTTATTTATTTACATTCCAGTTGTGGCACCCTGTCTGTCCCCCCCCCCCCACAGTTCCTTACCACATCCCTCTAACCCCCTTGCCTCCAAGAGGGTGCTCTCCCCCCAATCAAGCCTCCCACTTCCCTGGAGCCTCAAGGCCCTCAAAGATTAGGCACATCTTCTCCCACAGAGGCCAGAGCATGAAGACTTCTGCTACATATGTGCCAGGGGCCTTGGACCAACCCCTGTATGCTCCTGGTCGGTGGCTCAGTCTCTGGGCACTCCCTAGGGTCTGGGTTAGTTGAGACTTCTGGTCTTCCTATGGGGTTGCTCTCCCTTTCAGCTTCTTCAATCTTTCCCCTAATTCAACCAGAGGGGTCCCTGACTTCAGTCCAATGATTGGATGTAAGTATCTCCTTCTCTCTCAGGCAGTCGCTGGTTGGGCCTCTCTGAGGACAGCCATGCCAAGCTCCTGTCTGTAAGGACATTGTAGCATAATATAGCATAGTAGTGTCAGACTTTGGTGTTTCCCCATGAGATGGATCCTTAGTTGGGCCAGTCATTGGACCTCCTTTCCTTCAGCCTCTTTTCCATTTTCGTCCCTGCAGTTCTTTTAGACAGGAACAATTCTGGGTCAAATGTCAATCTTAATACTATCAGCAGATTTCTTCATAGTAGTAACCATTTGTAGTTGAGGTAGGATTTAAGCACTTAGAATAATAAGCTAAATGTACGCTCTAGGGTAAGGGAAGCTGTTGTAGTATACCAACAAAATCTGGAATAACTGTTAAAGGATGCACTAATGATATGAAACAATGGTTTCATAATGAGGTTCTCATATATGGATATAATATACTGTGGACACATTTAGTATCTATTCTTTTTTGTCTCTGTTCCTCATTCTCACTGGCTCCCTGCCTTTTCCAAAAAGATCCTCCTATGCTTTCATATTCAAAAGAGAGAGATTCTGTATATAAAGGAAAACATAATATTTTTCTTTCTAAGATTGTTTTATTTGGGTTTGTATGTTGATTTCCAGATCTGTTGTTTTTCCTGCAAATGACTGACTCCATTTTGATCTTCATTTTTGCTGTTTCAAATGAACCATTGTGTAGACACACCACATTGTTTTCATTCATCCATCTACTTCTGTTTTAAAAAATTACAAAATATATCAGTCTCTGAGAAGCTTTTGATTTGTACTGACTAGACAATTGCTGTGCTGCCTGGTAGGTGATTTTGAACATTGTATTTCCATGGATTCAGTTTGGAAATGACTTTCATAGAATTGAGCAACTTTGATGCCATTTCCAAACACTGGCAGGTGCTAAATTGTTTGCAAATTGGCCCCTGTGAATTTTTTTAAACAATAAAAAGACTAGCATGATGGTTTGGACATTGACAAAAACTGAAATACCCACAGGAAGACCTCATTTATTACTCCTTTTGGGGGATTAGTTTCCATAAGATTGGATAAAATTTGATTAAAAATGAACTGATTTTGTTCAGGAAGGTCGACCATCAACAGTCCTGTATACATGGCACTGTATGTAATGGCAGCCACCCACCTACACCTTTAGCATGTTTAATAGCTTTGTTCTCCTGTATTTTGATCTTCAAATCTGCAAACTCTGTGTTAACTGTAAAGAGTATTTCAGATAATATGTTATCTCAGAGTTCATATGCTAGTAATTTTATCTCCTTTTACATTTCAGCTGGTCAGAGCAGTTTTTGAGTATGCTTTTTTTTTCTTCTCCAGGGCAGGAACACAAGCTGCACCTCCTGAAAGCAGACAGGCATTCAGAATTACTTGGTTTGGAATTTTTTTTTTTTTTTTTTTTTTTTTTTTTTTTTTTTTTTTCTTTTTTTCTCTAGATTGTATCCACGGTGGTAAATTTGAGTATTACATTGTTTGAGTTTGAAAAGACACTGATTTTTACCTTGTTGAATTGCCTGTATCCTCTATTGATTGAAGGAAAGCAAATGGGGGGTGGTGCCATGACTACCTTTACTCTAACAGCCGGCCTTGAGCTAGAGATACAACTACATGCCAAGCAAAGGCTGCAGAATACCTTCTGCTTATTTTGATCTACTTAAAGAAATTTCTTTGTGTTGCTAAAGAATAGCTGACCCCATCATCCTAGTCACATTTTATCCTTGAATAATGAGAAAAAAAAATTCTCCCTGCAGTAAATGTTCAGTTTATGCTGTTTTTTTTTTCTCACTTCAAAAAGATAAAGAAGCTTTATGAAATAATGATGCTATCCTCAGCTGAACATAAGGGTTTGTCCTTAATATCTTAATCAATAGTCAGAGTTAGGAAGGTCAGCTCATCTCGAAACTAAAGCTGGAATCAGCTGTCCAGCACAGAAATGAAATCTGGTAAAGAAGGCTACAGGCTCATGTCGCAGCTACAGGTCTACATTTCAAATAGATGCTTTAAATAGTTGGTTTTCACTATTTATCTTTGACATCTTGACTAAGGGTCTTCAGAACTTCCATAACCTACCGGTGGACTCCTGTAAATCCCTTTGGTGTTCTATTTCAATTATTCTGCTCAAAACTGTGAGCAAGAATTTGAAGTATATTTCTGTAAAAGCTCAGAAGACTAGTTTTTGAAATTTAGGATGGCATTTATTAATTTATTCAAGCAATCAGGCAGTATTCTGGCAAATATTTTAAGCACTTGTTATGTGTGAGGCGTTGGGATAAACACCGAAGATACAAATAGACTTATAGTCTAGGTGTAATAAACAGCCCAGAGGCCAGCTTAATTCCATGCAAAAAACAGTTTTTCCCCCATTTAAATTGACATAAGAAGGCTAAATTCAGTTGCCTTGCTTAATCTTTCTACATGGGTTGATTTCTTTTGCTTTCTTCTGATATTGCTGAAGAGTTTAGCTCTGCATTCAACTTCTGGTTCTGATATTTATCAGCTATGTGATTTTAGGTACATCATTTAGCCTTAATTATTTTACGTACTTACACTTTCTTATCTGCAAGATATGGATAAGGAGAAGTGCTTGCTTTATCGGTATTTGCAAAGATATCATATACTTTGAAAGAAACTCATTTTAATTATTCACCCAGGAAATGAAGAATGAATAAGTAAGCATATACCAAAAATGTTGAATTCTTGTCTCTTTAAGAAAATAAAAAAAAAAGGAGGAAATAAACAGCAAGACTCAGAAACTTCATACACAAGAACATGGAAATTACTTTGAAAGTCTGTTTTCTTTTAAATGAGAAAGATTATTTGGTAATGCCCTGCTTGCTGTAAGAAGCACTAAGGTTTGATTAGAAGCTCAACACTTGATGTTTTTACTCTTCATATACTGAAGCCAATTCCATCATTATTTTGCTTTCAAAATCAGATGGCTTATCTAACTTGCCAAAATTTGACCACCTCACAGATTACATACATACTCTGTAAGCCCTGCAGATTCATAAGTGATTTGTTTGATAAAAGTGAGAGCTGCCAGCATTTTGGAAGTATCTTGTTTCTTCATGTCCCACCAAGAGATTTTTTTCTTTAATGAGATGCCTTAATGACTCATAATATCTGACGATGAAAAGTGACTATTTTGGCTTATTCTTGAAAGAGATACAACATGTGACATTATTTCAAAGAAAGGCAATGGATGTTGGATTATATCAACATAATTATCAAGGTAGCAATCTTCTTACACTTTATAAACTACATTGCCTATATCCCCTCAAGCCACAGTCAAGCCTTGTAGAATAATACACATCTTGAATAAAGTTGGTGAGATTTATATGAAAGAATCTCATTTAAAATATAATTTCCCCCCAAATTCAACATGCCCTGAGAGCTAGTGCATGACCTTGATGTCTTATAATATTAATGAGCTCCCTAAGGTAACATTAGGATAACAAAACTCATACATTTTCTTGTTTGAAATTTCATAGTAATTCTTAGTAATCATTCACATATTATTTTTAATATAATATTTTGGTTTAGTCTAGATATGTTTCCTATATACTATGATTTTAGGTGCAAGTTAACAAAAATATATAATCATTTTGTTGTATATATCCAGAAACTGGCTTTCTTGAAGGTAAACTTGTGTTATCTATACATAAATCATATCTTAATAATATAAATTATCAAAGAAAATGTAAAGGAACAAAGATAAATAACTCAAACAAACCCTCATATTAAGAGAAAAGCATCTGTTCTTCTTTGCTTTTATAATTCATTTGGGAAAATTCACAAACGTTACATATCTTAGTGTTCTGGTCATCATTTTTAATAAATTCCAAGTTTATATTCCTGAACTATTTCTTAACACATTTTAACTTTCATGTTGCCATTGGCTTAAGGGTTTACTTCAGTAATTCTCTGAAAATAGGTTAGTGTTCAAGCTGTTGGCAGTGACTTTGAGCTTGATGCTCTCACATTTCTAACCATTGAATCTGATACCTTATAAAATACATGTAATATCTTTGAGCTTGCTTACTTTATAGAACTGCTTGTGGTTACCCTGGAAATGCACATACAAAGAGAGAGTATGCCTGTGTATATTAGGTACTCATTAGTTGGTAGACATGATTTTTATTTTTACTTCAAATTGGCTACAGAATTCTATGTCATAACAAATAAAAGTGGGCATACCATACACCTCATAAAGATATGGGAGAGGGTATGGTGTCCAGCATGCACAGTTGGTCAAAATTTTCACAAATGAGCATGTTATAAATGGTTTATTATGGCTTCTCTGTAGGTCAGATACCCATTTCATGGCACCATAAACAGATCAATGAGGCACAGAAATCTAGAGACTAATTTCAATTACTCTGGAATATCTAAGTCTCCAGGAGCACAGTGAACGGCCTGGTTAGAATTCACTGTACCCAATAAATTTGTATGTCTTGTAAGAAGCACAGTTCTTAAAACTGTCAAGAAACCTCATGTAAAATAAATGCATGTTATAGCATGGTGTGACTAGAGGTTCTGCATGTCATCTCAATCAAGTTTGCCTCTTACTATTCATTTCAATCCCTTGAAGTATTCTGTTTTGTCATTCTTAGAGTTGTGGCTCAGAGAGAGGAGAGAGAGAGAAAGAGAGGGAGAGGGAGAGGGAGAAGGAGAGGGAGACAGAGAGAGAGAGGGTGGGGGGAGCAGGGCTGGTGTGGAGAACATGATACGAAAAATGAAAGCAAGGCTTTTATCAATCAATTACAATACTGTAAGCAAGTGATGGCTAACAGTATCTAGTAATTCACCATTTACTATACCTATCAGCTGTAAAACTGTCATCCCTAAAAGGTTATTAGAGCACAGATGTGGTCGATTGTTCACTCTGGGGTGTTATAGTGCTGTTAAGGATGGAGTACATCTGGAGCACTCCCAAATGGAACTTGCTGTTCTTTTAAAGAAGATAGAGAATTTTCAGCAAGGCTTTGAGTGAGAGAGACCAGCCTGTGTGTGAAAAAGAGAGGTATCAAAACCTGAGGATTGATAATGTAAGAGACCTAAGACTAGAGCAGTATGTTATCTGCTTACTTTCCTATCACATTTCAATAACCAAGAAGCACTGTTCAGGCCCCAGTGATAAATACCCAGCCACCTAAGTTGCATTGAATGAACTGGTATCCTCGGAGTATCCTCTTGCCTTGGCTCCGGGGTGGAGGAGGGCTGGGTAGCAGTGCTCTTCCTCCTGGCAGTTTTGGAAAAAAGCCTTTCTTTACTAGTCTGTCCTCCCATGGGAGGGATGAACACTGAAGCAATTTCCCATGTCATGTCCTCTGCTAGCTTCGTGGAGGTCTTAAAACTCACACGTCTTAACTCTCAGGAAGAGAAAAAGAAGCTAGACGCTCACCTATGAGCTCGTCCATCCACATTTTTAGAGATGAAATATTTAGTGTTTTAAATTAAACATGCCGGGGGGGAAATATCTTATTCCAGAGAGGTTTTCACAGCCATCCTGCTTACAGAGCTCTAACCTTGGAACAGAATCTGCATAGGAATCAAGGTCACCCTGCTGGAGCTTCTCTAACCAAAGTCTGAATTCAGAATCACAACCCCAGGGCACCAGCAAGGGCTGGGTGAGAGGGTGGGGCTGGGGAACACCAGTGGGGATGGCACTTAGGTGAGTAGGGTCAAATCTGTATGATATTTGAAACTGATAAATTATAGTCTCTTCTATCCAGCTTGGTATCTTTTTGATTCAAATAAAGTCGCAGGAGATGAAAGGAAAACAAAATCATGATTTTTTTTTTCGAGTTTGCTGAACAAAGCAAATCAAAACGTAGCCCATATTGGTAGAAATACAATGTCCACTTAAAGAAATCTATGTTCCTACTTCATCCTGAAGTCTACTAGCTTATATTCTGAGTGTAACATTCTGTTCTGGAAGTCATAGTCATTTTATATGGAGTATTGATCAATCAAGATGTAGTCAGAAGAAGGAGAAAACAAGATGTGGATGGGCTTCAAAATCACACTTCTGAGGAATTATTGGCTTAAGAAATCATTTTGATTGCTAAAAATTCTTTCTTTTTCCTAAGGTACTGAAAGTGGAATCTTGGGTTTATGCTAAACAAGAATTTCCCTTTGAGCAACATCCCCAACTCTTCTCATATATGTCTGAATTATGCATATATGTGTAACACACACACACACACACACACACACACACACACACACACGATACAGATTTCTTACTAATTTGCTCTGCCTGGTCTGGAATTCATCTATAGCTCAGACAGGACTTGAGCCTGTGGTTTGCTTTTTCCACTTGGGAAAGGGTTTGGGATCATAGGCTTGCACCAGGAGGCTGAACTCACTGTTAAAATTCTTAAATGACATTTTAATATCATTCATATAAAAGAAACATACAAGTTGATAAGTGGAACCAAATTGAAGGTCCAGAAATAAACCCACGCACCTATGGACACTTGATTTTTTTTTTTTTTTTTTGACAAAGAAGCCAAAACCATGCAATGACAACAAGAAAGCATCTTCAACAACTGGTGCTGGTTGAACAGGATGTCTGCACGTAGAGAAAGCAAGTAGATCCTTATCTACCATACTGCACAAAAATCAAGTGCAAGTGAATCTAGGACATCAACATAAAAATAGATATGATAAGTCTCCTAGAAGAGAAAGTGGGAAATAGCCTTGAATGCATTGGTACAGGAGACAATTTCCTGAACAGAACCCCAATGGTTCAGGCTCTAAGATCAACAATTGATTAATGGGACCTCATGAAACTGAAAAGATTCTGTAAGATAAAGGAGTCTGTCACTAGGACAAAACAGCAGCCTATAGACTGGGAAAAAAATCTTCACTAATTCTACATCTGACAGAGGGCTGATATCTGAAATACATAAACAACTCAAGAAATTGAGATTCTCCCTTATCTCCCCCCCCAAAAAAAAAACACTTCAATTTAAGAAATGGAGTATACAGCTAAACAGAGAATTCTCAACAAAGGAATCTCTAACGGCTGAGAAGCACTTAAAGAAGTGTTCAGCATCCTTAGTCATCAGGCAAATGCCAATTGAAATGACTATGATATTCCATCTTTATGGCTAAGACCCAAAACTCAAGTGGTAGTATATGCTAGCGAGGTTGGGGAGACAGAGGATCACTCCTACATTGCTTGTGGGATTGCAAACTTGTAAAACCACTGTGAAAATCAATCTCTCAGTTTCTCAGAAAATTGAAAATAGTTCTACCTAAAGACTCAGCTCTATCTCTCCTGGACATATACCCAAAAGATGCTCCATCATACCACAAGGACACATGCACAACTATGTTCATAGCAGCTTTATTCCTTATAGCCAGAAACAACCCTGATGTCCCTCAACCGAAGAATATGGTTCAGTTACATAATGAAATACTATTCAGCTATTAAAAACAGGGACATCATGAATTTTAGAGGGAAATGGATGGAACTAGAAAATACTATCCAGAGTGAGGTAACCCAGGCCCCAAAGGACATGAATGATATGTACTCAACTGATAAATGGATATTAGCCAAAACGTATAGAATACCTTGGTACACCCCACAGACCTTAAGAAGTTTAACAAGAGGGAAGGTCTAAGAGATGATGCTTCAATCCCACTTAGAAGGGGGAACAAAATAATCCTAGAAGAGAGGGAAGTGGGTGGGAGAGGAGAGGTGGAATGTATCAGGTTTGTGGAGAGATAGGAGAGAGACCCAAAGGACCAGGAGAATGAATGGAAATCTGCAGATGCTGGGGATGGGGGAAACTTTAAGAAGTCTCAGAAACCTGGGAATCAATGTGGGTGAAGTTTGCCAACAACTTTGCATAACAATGGGGACATGGAACCTGAAAAGTCTACCTGCTGTAGCCAGGAAGGACCCCTAGTGGGGGGATAAGGAAACCAAACCTCCCACAAAACTAAAGTTTGACCTTTGCATAGTTCTTTTCATTTTACCCTTTGTCTACTTGGGATAAAATCAACAAAAATCTCATACATTTGAGGTATATAATTTGTTGTATACACTTTGTAAAATGGTGACTGTAATCAAGCTAATAACTATGTCTGTTCCCTCTCATAACATTTTTATGTTTTTCTTTTTCTTTTTCTTTGTATTTATTTAGTTTTGGTCTTGTTTACTTGGTGACAGTGACTGGGTATTCAATGATGGAAAAAGAAAATGTCTTAAGTCTCTTAAAACCAGAACACAGAATTCTACAAACTTGACTTCATTTCTGCTCTATGCTATTGGTCAAGTGCACAAAGGAAAATCAGGTTCAACGAGTATGGAAGAAGACTTTATCTATTGATAGGAGGATGTGTAAAGAACTACATCCTTTCTTGTTGTTTTCTTGTAACAGTTTTATTAAAACTCTGTAGTTTTAAAAAGTAGCTACTGAGACATGACAGCATATTAAATGATTCTTTGGGGGAAGATACCTGAGGATAAAGGTGAAAGAAGACACAAACCTGTATCACATGCTCTCTGACCATATTGCTGATATAGCATCTATAAAGGATAGCTATAGTGGCTATATTGGTTTCTTAAGAAAAAAAAAACAGAGTTATGTTATGTGAATATGTTTTTGTTTTAATCCCAGGTGTGGGATATGGCGCTGCTTCAGTTTGTCCACAGCCATTAATCATGATTGTCTCATACTCTAGGAGGCATATGATAGAATATTGTGGTCAATCTAATTAACCAGATCTTAAGACACAATAGGCAAGAATGCACTGACTTCCTGGCACATTTGCTACATGACATGATGGCTAATCTTTCTTGTCCCTTAAACCCATGTTACTATTAGGTTTACAATACACTTATTAAGGAAATGCCTTTGGAAGATAAAGAGGAGATTTTAGAGAAAACAGTACCAATAAGCTTTCTATATAGTCCATACAGGTCTTGAGTTAATGAGCTTCCTGTCATAGTCTTTCATATGCTGGAGTTACAAGCATGTATTGTTATGCCCAGCAAGTCTTCAGACATTTTAATCTGTTTGATACCTGTTAAGAAGGAAGAGTACTAAAGAAGAGTGAATACTGCTATAAGGAGTCTTTGAGCTACACTTTCCTTGTAGAATAGCAATGGGTATGATTTCTGCTTTAATAAGCTGTTAGCTGGAACCACCCCAAGGGAAAAGCAATAGGTCTATAGTGAAAGAAGGTAGGATATTTTGCTCCCTAAACCATGAGATACATGGTAATGTTAAATGTCTGAGCCTAAGAATTAACAAAGATGTACTTCTCTCATTGTTCTATGTATTAATTTCATATATAATTCTATATGCTATAATTTTTATCTGGTATCCTATCTTATAATTTTGTTTCTCTCCCTCTTCCTCTCTCTCTCTCTCTCTCTCTCTCTCTCTCTCTCTCTCTCCCCCTTCCCTTCCTCCATGTATATGTGTGTATGTGTGTATGTGTGTGTGTGCTTGCATGCATGTGTGTTCATCTATGTGTTAGAGTATAAGTACAGAATTACCGTAATTTGAAAGTTAAACTTAGTCTATTTTGAGTTAAGGCTTCTTCGATAAAATGTTTGAGGGACTGAACAATTTTCTGCCCTTTACCTAACCAGCGACCTTATGAAAGTGATGAATTCTTTAGTAACTAAGCATCCTGACTAACACAGTAGAGATGACTCAATTTTTCTAATCTCTTCAACTTAAAAACAACATAGAGTTCATGTTCAATTGCTGGAGGGTCAGATTTGTCCTTTTCATATCACATCAGTATCCACCTACACTTGCATGGATGAGTACCTAAGTGCTGATGATGCGATTCTGATGATGTTTTATTTTATGAAAGGAAAGGAACACCAGCATATGGTTCCCATGGGAACCTCACCTATGTCCCTTTGTGCTACTCTAATGATTAGAAAGTAGCAGGTAAATCAGAAATAATTGCTACTTTATCTGTAAAATACCAAAGGCTATAGGCACAATGGATGACACAAATGTGTTGGCATCCATATTTAGAAATTGCTTTTAAAATCTCGATTTTTCTTTATTCATGACTAGAACAGGGAAAGAGAGAGAGAGAGAGAGAGAGAGAGAGAGAGAGAGAGAGAGAGAGAGAAAGAGAGAGAGAGAGAATATCTCTCACAGGCTAACTTAACATTTTTTGGTTTTTTAATGCCTTATTTGATTTTATGATAAATAGAATAAATATTTGTGTAGTTGATAATTCAACCAATCCATGGTGATTACATCAATATCTCCTTAAGCATAGGCAATGTGGCATTATTCCACATATCTTTAATAACAGGCTGGCCTTTGTTATATCTTGGTTAAATAAAGCATAGGTAAGATGAGATAAATTGATTTTTTTCAAAAGCATACATGTCTAGTTAAGTTTGATGCAACTCAAAATATAAATTCCTTATTTTGTTTATTGTTTATTCTGAGATAGACATTAATATGCAGCCAAAATTGATTTTAAAATTGCGATCATTTCTCAGTCTGTCTTGTGCTAGGTTTATAGGCATGTTCAGTTTAAACCCTGCTTTTCCTTGCTGACTCTCATGATTTCTTTGGATCATTTTATATAATTGGTAGTTCCAATTAAGTTAAATACAATAAATTCAGGTTCTGCCCTAAATAGAAATGTAAAGTACTCAGTTACCAAGTGGTGACACATAAAAGTACTGAAGTAAAGTTTTTGTTTTTGTTTTTGTTTGTTTGTTTGTTTGTTTTTTACTTTACTCTAACCAGTAACTTTTCTTCACTAAAGTTTCTCCTGTGGCTTTAACAAAAATGACATACTGATGCATTTTATTTGGAAGAGTCAGACACTCCTTCACTTTTGAAATTCTTCTATAATAGAGAATATTCTTATTTCTAGATTAAAGTCATTGTTTTAAATTTGAGGTAGGATGGAAGGGTTATATTTCTTATGATTTTGAGAATTTTGTACTAAATATGAGGAGAAGTGGTTATTGAACCAAAAACAAGAGCAAAAATATGTGATAGCTTTAATGGTAAGTTTGACGAAATTTTCATTATGAATGTTTTGTTAAATATATTATCATAAATATGAACTAAATGAGCACTAAATAATTAATATAATAAAAGCTATAGTTGATATTGCTATAATGTACTCATATAAAATTTCTCATGTTTGTAAAAGAGAATGTTCCAACAGGAATCCAATTTTTTGATGTCTCTGACATTATTCTGGGTAGAAGTAGAAATTAAACTATCCTTTGTGTTCCTATAGGAAAATACCACATATACATTTGTATCTCTATGCACAGCAGAAGTGATATCTTACTGAGATAGCATTTATTCCTTACCTATGAATAACACCTGGCAAAATTCATGCTTGTTATAGATTATTATTTAATATTAAAGTTTTATGAAGTCTACTTTTTCTCCATAATTTTTCTAATAATCATTCTCATTTTCTGTTCTAATTTTATAGGAATCAAATTAATACAATAAAAATGTATTTAGCTACAACACTATTCATTTTCACAGTTGTCATAATGTCTACTTATGATTAAAACATTAAGTTAAAAAATATACAGAAATTCTCAACTTTTTCTTCCATGAGGTTCAGTGAATCTGATTTTGTGTTGAAGTCTTTGATCGACTTGAACTTGAATTTTATGCAGGGTGATAGATATGGATCTAGTTAATTTTGTATCTAGCCACTTCACTAAAGGGGTTCATCAGCTGGAGAAGTTCCCTGTTAGAATTTTTTGGGTAACTTATATATGCTATCTTATTAACTTCAAATAAAGTTAGTTTGTCATCTTTCTTTCCAATTTGTATCCCCTTGATTTTTTTTAGTTGTCTTATTGTTCTAGCTAAAGCTTCTACAATATTGAATAAATATGAAGAGCAAGGGAATCCTTGTCTTGTCTCTGAGTTTGAATGTATTAGCAGAGGAGACAACCTCCTGAACTGTATACAGGCCCTAAGATCAACAATCAATTGAGGAGACCTCATGAAACTGAAAAGCTTCTGCAAGGTAAAAGATGCCATAAATAGAACAAAATGTCAGCCCACATAATGGAAGAGGATTATTCATCAATCTACATTGGAAAGATGGATAATGTCCAAAATATATATTGAACTCAAGAAATTAGACATCAACTAACCAAATAACCCAACTTTAAAAATGTGGTTAAAATCTAAACAGAATTTTCAATAGAGAAATCTCAAATGACGGAAAAGCACTTGAAGAACTGTTCATCACCCTTAGTCATCAGGGAAATTCAAATCAATTTGACTCAGAGATTCCATCTTACACTTGTCAGAATAGCAAAGATCAAAAAACACTAGTGACAGCTAAAGCTGGCAAGGATTTGGAGCAAGGGGTACATTCCTCCATTGCTGGTCCGAGTGCAAACTTGTATAGCCACTTTGGAAATCAAAATGGTAGTTTCTCAGAAAAATGGGCATCAATCTACCTCAAGACCCAGCCACATCACTTCTGGGTACATACCCAAATTATGATCTACCATCCCACAAGGATACTTGCTTAGGTATGTTCTTAACAGCTTTATTCATCATAATGGCCAGAAACTTGAAACAACCCAGATGTCCTTCAACCAAAGAATGGGTACAGAAAATGTGGTCGATTTACACAATGGAGTGTTAAATAGCTGTTAAAAATGATACCATGGAATTTGTAGGCAAATGGATAGAACTAGAAAAAAAATTATTCTGAGTAAGGTAACTCAGATCCAGACAAAATGAATGTGTGGAGTGGGTGCAGGTGGAGGTCAGAACAGTTTGGAAGAGGATGGAGGGGAGATTACTGAGAGAGACATTTGGAATTGGGAGCCAAATTGGAGGGGCACTGGTAGAAAACTAGTGTAATGAAAACTCACAGAAATCTATTAGGGTGACCCTAGCTAAGACTCTTTGTAATGAGGAATATGGAGCCTGCACTGGCCATTTCCTATAATCAGGAAAGACTCACAGTGGATGTATTAGGGCACCAACCCAGCCACAAAAGCTTTGACCTACAATTTTTTCCTGCAAACCTGATGTTCTGCTGGGATAAAGGTGACACAGAAATTATGGGGATGGCTAACCAAAGGCTAGTTCAGTATGAGACCCATGGTATGAGAGGTAGCCCACCATGGACACTGCTTGAATCACTGAGAGACCTAGGATACAACCAAACATGCCCCAGAAAAAAATAAATGATTCCTAGTGATATTCTTCTACACTTGTAGACAGGAGTCTGGCATGATTGTCATCAGAAAGTGTAGATCCAGCAACTGATGGAAATATATGCAGAGACCTAAAGCCAAACATGAGACTGAGTTCTGGCTAGAGAAACTTTATTAGCATCAGGTAAAAAAGTATAGTGACAATGCAATTAAAATTAAATTTGATTTTTATTTGCATCGTATCTTTGCTTATTTCCTTTCCTACAGTATCTATTGACTGTTTTAGAATTTACAATGCCTTACAGACACTAGTCATTTTGTTAAAGTGGTAAAATTTTCATTAATTTATAATTGAAAGAAAGGACATAAGAGTAAAAGAGTGGAGAAGGTTGCCACTGAGTATTTCATTTATGGACATTTGCAATCTAATCCATTTACCCTCTGCAATTCTAATATCAAGTATTTGCCCCTTGTTATTTGTTAGAATTTAGCTCTCTGTGTGGCAGCAAGGATTTCTGTTATCATATTTTGGGGATTTAGCACTACAATAGATCTGTGACATTTTCAGTATGCTATCTTTGCCATTTTTACCAGTAGCCACACTCTTGCAGGATAACACCGTCCTTTTATACTCCCTATATATAATTATTGATGCACTGCCTTTGATTTTAAGTTGACTGTGATCTCCTTGAAAATAAGGACTATATGTTAAATATTCTCCCTTGTAACTACCATTCAGAACAACTCTAAATTTTTATTATTAATGATTTAATAAATATTTGTTGAATGAATAAATTGAGTAGAATAGATGTGGGAAAAGGTTGGAAGAAACTGTGAATTAAGTGGAAAGCACTTAGTGTTTCTTTGTATTTATTCTTAATAGCCAAAAAAAGACATTATATTTTAAGAATAGGATCTTCTGGAGCTTTGTTTTTGATATGTGCTCAATCTAATTGCTCATATTCATAGATCTTGCTTCTCTACTTTGCTTGGGTTAGAATAAAAATATTATATATTCTAGTAAACTTATTGTTTTAAACCTCTGAGGTCTTGAAGTTCCATTTTCTGTGAATTATATATAAAAGAATGATTGGATAAAAATGAGGCCTGGCTTATCCTCTCACATTTAAAAGAAAAACTACATTCACAACTTAATGTGCAATATGTTTAATGAAATGTGCATTTCCTGGAGGCCTTGTTCTTTAATCTTTTCCTCTAAACTCTTTTGCCAAGTTATTCAATATCTTCTCAGAAATGACTCTTTAAAAATTTATTCATGTTTATTTTAAAATAAATCTTATTAATTATTTGAGAATTTCATACAATGCATTTTGATCATATTCACTCTTCCTTCCTCCCCCAACTCCTCCCAGATCTGATTCCTCATCTCTCCCAGCATCATATCCTCATAAAACATAAAACATAAAAGTGTTTTAATAACCTTCAAAGTCCAAATTATGCTGCCTATATATTCATGGGGCAGGGATCATCCTCTGAAGCATAGTTAACCCAGGGGCTCACACATGTAAAGAAAGTTCATTCACCCTAAGCAGCAGTCAACTGTTCTTAGCTCCTCAACTATGTGTAGGAATTTATGAATCTCTCCCCATTACAGCTGCATTTTTGGCTGATTTGATCTTGCTCAGGAAAACAGTTGCTGTGAGTTCATGCATGTAGTAGTCTTCTAACATCCAGAAGATACTGTCTCACCCTAGGGCCCCCTGACCTCTGAATCATACAGTCTTCCTGGCTCTTCTTTTGTGATGATCCTTGAGCTTTGGAGTGGGTATTTATTTATTTTTTATTTATGTGTATTTTTTATTTATGTGTATGTGTGTGCCTAAGTACACCACATGATTGTAGGTCTCAGGGGGAGGGGAAAATAAGGGGAGACAAGTTCTAGGTCTGTTGGCAATGGACTTGCATGATGTTGTGAGATGCATGAAATGAGGGCTGGGAAGTAAACCTATGTCCTCTGCAATAACTTTTTCTCCAGCTCCTTGGGATTGACTTTGCCTGCATCAAATCATATTTAAATTGTTGAATCAGGAAGGATCTGTATGGGGGTGGATATGTTAAACTTTTTCTCACTATGAAAAGGTACCCCATCAGGGGGGATGTAAAGAAGAAAAGACTGACTTAGGGCTCATGATATCAGAAGTGTCAGTCCCTCATTGCAGTGAAGATGTGCTAGAGCAGAAAAGCTTATAGCATAGTTACCAGCAATCAGAAATGGAAAATGTCTGTGCTGGATGGATTTTCCCATTTTTTTTCTCTTATTCCATTCATACTCCTGACATATGGGATGGTGCTGTTCACACTTAGAGTAGGGGGGTCCCTTCTTTAATTTCTGGGAATACCCTCATAGGAACATCTAAGGGAGTACTTTATTAATTTTCTAGGTACTTCTCATTCAAATAAAATTGACAATCAATATTAATGATCACAAGAAAAACAGTGAAAATAATTTGTTTTATTTTTGACACTGACTTTTTCTAAGGGGATTTAGTACCTAACCCTCAATATTTCACCACTGAACGCATGATAATTGTATAATACTGCTATTCAGTATCTGAAGTATGTTTTGTACCCCTGATATAGCCACTTGAGTTGAAAGGAAACATTTTTGCTTTTTATAAAGGATTTTGTACTATTAATATATTTTTAGAATGTTGGTGTACCCAGAAGATTTAATTTTTTCATTGCAATGAGTTTAAAGTTTAATGGTAGAACAATTGTCTCACATGTGTGAGGCTCTGTTTTCAATCTGAGCACTGAGCAAATATCAACTACCATGTATTTCATTCATAAAATGGAAGGCATGTCGATGTTTTTGTGAGTTAAGAACATCTTCCATGATTCTAGACAAAACTTTGAAATGAAAATTGTTTGGCAAATTCACCTTTTCTGTCTTTATTACTTTTTATTATTTTCTTCATACTGAATTTGTAATAAAGTTTCAAGTAGTTCATTCATGTAACAGGTATGACAAAACTAAGAAGTAAATAATGTAATTAAAAGTTCATTAATTGGTGTTATACATAAATAAAATAGGTTGTTTAATTAATAAAATTCAATCATAGATGAGAAAAGAGAGCTCAAAGACCCACCCCTAGCTAAGTAGCATTGTCAGTTGACGACTCCTGGGGTGGGGAGATTCAGTTTTCTTCAGGAACTTGGCCTATGTTATGGTGCCCATGTTTTAGTGGGTTGCCCTACATCTATGGATATAAGGACAGCACTCATTATACTTAATGGCTTATGAAAAGGTCATGAAATTGGAAGAGGGATATGGGAGGCTAGTCTGAGAATAGTTAGATAGACAGTAGGGTTGATATGATCAAAACACATTGAATATATACTATCATTTGATTTAATTATTATTATTTAATGGATAAAATTAAAGCCATCACTTTCTCGATTCATTATTTAGTGCTGTTTTTCATAGAAAATAACAATCAGATACATAAAGAACAATAATACTTATATTTTAATTAATCATATTGGGTACATGTAAAATATGAACTCAGATGAATGAATTACAGTGATGGACAGTTGACAACCTATACAGTGCATTTGAGAATGATAATTACCTAAAGCATAAGATATTTAGGAGTGGTGAGTCCCCCTAGAACATCTGAAACCACAGATCAGTGGTGTGTGCCTAACATTTTTTCTGCTGCAGGTTATTATATAATGCTTAAAAATAGACAAGTAAAATTGTAGAAAAATATGTGATATTTTGTCATCTATGGCTATTTGATATTGAGGATTTTCAAAGTTTATCTTTAAAATGTACCATTCATAATGAAACTTAACTGTGTCTGTGACATCCTCATACCATGCTTTATGGATTCTCAGTTTTATGAATATGAAAGCTTCAAATGTTTAAAGTCTGGCAGTTAGGATGTTAAGGAGTGGCTGTAATCTTGGTGGGCTGGTGGACAAATCCTGGGATGAGCTAATGTTTAAATAAACTAGAAATGCACTAGAAAAAATAGATGACACTGAAAGATTAGAACTAAAAAGTTAGAGCAATTTGAGGAACTGAAAGAAGTACAGGAGAGCTGGATATTTGAGTGCCAAGTGAGTTACGCTGACAAACAGGGCAGAGAGACTAATAGGAACAGCATTATTCAAGGGCATATGTGTAATATTAAGGAGTTTGCACTTAAGCTAACAGCCCTGGGAGCCATGGAAAGATTTTTTAATGACCAAGTCAAATGGTTGAATACAACATGTAGTGAACTGAGTAAATGGAAGGTTAAAAAAATTGAAAGTGGCTAGGAACAGAAATGGCATTTTTTTTTAGATTCACAATGCTTTATTCAACAGCAGAAACCCCCTCCTCCACCTTCATCCCGTTTCCAAGCCCACCTCCTAAATAGCATAAAACCCAACTGGCATTCTTCTCTTACCCTAAATTTAAAATCTAAGCAGTCACCATTCCCATGAGGTCTCAAGACTGTTCTCACCATGGAACACACACTGACTTAACACATTCAACAATATTGGATAAGTGGAAGAGAGATAAGTCTCTCACCCACGGGGGGGGGGCAGGGATCTATCAATAATGGGCTGGGGGCTGGACTAAAGTGAACTGTTGTTAGTAATGAAGTGAGATCTGTGGGCTTCAGCTCACCTGAGGCAGTCTGTGAATTTACAAAGGTCTGTCAGCCTTCCCAGAGGGTCCCTACCCTCCACTAGTTCCTGTAACCTTCCTCTTATTCCTGATGGGCAGCACGTTCAAGAAACTGAGAGGCTGAACTTGAATGGTACATGGAGAAATTTGAGTCTGCAGATGCTGAAGAAGGTGAAGATAGATGGATTGTCTCATAGTCAGTACCAACATCAGCTTCTTGGCAGTTAAGATCAGGATCAGTCTCTGGCACTGTCCCCAGATTCTGAAGACTGGCCTGTCAGAGCACACTGACTGGGATTCTATAGGATGGGAAATCCACGGATCTCCCAAGGGATCTTTATAGGGGAACCGAGAAGTCAAAGAGACCACCTTAGTGTCATCACCAGGCCCTCACAATCCAAAACAAGCCACCAAGATTCACAAGGTCCATGGAGAATGGTTCTCACAGCATCAGGAACGTCTGAGACATGTAGTCTGGGCTGCCAGCATTTCTCAGTGTTTCAGAATCCTCGCAGGGTCTCACTTATTGCTTGACTCTGAGACCAGCTGAGTTTCACCCACTACAACAGTAGAGAGACTGCTGGCTGCTGTTGAGTGGGCAATACTTGAGTGTATGAGCCTGGTGGCCGGTGGCTCTGCATAGAGGACACAGGTAATGCCTCAGGATGGGACACACTATCACCCCTTCAGGAGTCTTCAGCTGGTGTGAGGCATAGACATGACGAGACTCTCCCCTGTGCTTGCAGAAGTTGCATATGGTAGCCAGACTTCCCCGGTAGACCTCTGGGCCCTGCTCACTTGTCTCCTGGGGTCTGGAGTTGGGCTCTTCAGCTACCTCACCCTCCAGTCTTTGCTTCCGGCTCTAAATTATATCCAGCACCACCTGGTTCAGGTTAAAGTAGTCTCTCCACATGTCAAAGGGCGGTAGGTCCATGACACTTGTATGTGGCTGTGGGCACTGGAGAGGGACTGGGGGACAGGGGTTGTGAGCACAAAAAGTTCTTAAAGTCATTCTTTTGTTATTGCTCTTCCTAAACATTGAGACAGATGTGTTTTCTACTGGATACATCAAAATACATGATGTTTAGCATTCCAAGCATGAAAGTTTGTCACAAGTACAGAAGGGCATTTTTAACTGCTTATCTTTATTCCATACAATGAAAGTACATTTTTATCTGTTGCTTTTTAATTTCTGCTAAATGGACAGATAGAAAGTGTGTAAGCAGATGTCCTGTTTAACCTATATTTTTTCCATTAACAATTGTATGTGTGCATACATATGTATATGTGTGTTGTGGAAGGATATGGACGTGCCATAGTACACATGAGGAAGTGGAAGAAAACTTTGGGGAGTAGGTTCTTTCTTGTTATCAGGGGATTGTGAGGATAAAACTCTTGTTGTCAGACTTGGGGACAAGTAGGTATTCCTGCTCAGACATATTACCAACCCTGAAATACTTTTTAAAAAAGATAAATCTCAAGGCACCAGCTCACTAGCTCCAAATGGCTATTTGACAGATACAACTCATGTTGATGAAATTATTATAGCCAGACTTTGCTCAACTGGTGATATTTTTGAGAGGTACATTTTTACTCAATATTTTTTTATGGTTAACCAGATCTGATGAGACACCAGTTCCTGTGCAGTAGGCTTTTGCCTACCATGTGCACCACAATAGCTTGACATGTCCCAAAAACTTCCCAGTATTCCAGACAATGTAATCCAAATGACTCAGTAGTGACTTTCCTTGGTAAGAGTATATAGTCTACTAACTCTACCTGTAACTTGTAATTTCAGTGTCAATAATTTGACTAAAATTTCAATTTTTTTATTAGATATTTTCTTTATTTACATGTAAATTTTCCCTTTCCCAGGTTCCCCTCCAAAAAACAAACAAACAAACAAACAAAAACAACAAGAACAAACCCCTTTTGCCTCCCCCCTCCCCATTCCTGCCACCCCACCCTCTCCCACTTATTGGCCCT
>JADRCD010098833.1:0-11053 GCA_019843815.1 Montemys delectorum | reverse complement strand
ACACACACACACACACACACACACACACACACACACACACCACGAACATTTTATGGAATTGTTGAAACTGTTTCATGTGTTTAAGTGAATTTCAGAGGGGCATATTTCATAGGCATTTGCATCATACTCTTCAGTTTTTGGTCCATATGTTGGGAAAGCCAAGATTTCTGCCCTTGTGTTGATCCTAGCCTCTTCCTTGTCTGTAAATTAAGGAAGCAGCCAACCCCGTTTTTGGAGACTGGAGTCTGGTTCTGGAGATGGAGTTGTCCTCATGCTCAGCATCCTCTTGCCTCAGCCTTCAGAATGCTGGGAAGAACATCTTTTCACATATTTATTTCCCCTGTGTATATCTTCTTTAGTGAGGACATTGGCCTTTTTTTTTTTGCTTTTTTTTTTTTTTTTTTTTTTTTTTTTTTTTTTTTTTGATTTTTGAGACAGGGGTTCTCTGTGTAGCCTTGGCTGCCCTGGAATTCACTCTGTAGACTAGAGATCTGCCTGCCTCTGCTTCCTGAGTCCTGGGATTAAAAGATACACTTTTTAAAATGTCTGTTTGTGCCAGCCTGTCATGGGTGAGATGTGGAGATCAGACTTCAACTTTGGTTGCTGTTCTTTAGGCTCTTTCCACCTTGTCGTGAGTCGGTGTCTCACTGGGACCTTGGCCTTGCTGATGAGCCTAAGCTATTTGGTCAGTGAGCATCAGAAATTTCTGCCTCCTCAGTGATGGGATTACAAGTGAACATCACTGTGCTTGCCTTCCTATGAATATGGCACCATATATATAATATACATATATTATATTATATATATATATATCACATATATACATATACACAAACACACCACATGTGCATGTCTGGTACCTGTGGAGGCCAGAAAAAAGCATCAGATCCCCTAGAATTGGAGTTACAGGTGATTGTGAGCCGCCATGTAGATTCTGGGAATTGAACCTAGGTCCTTAGGAAGAACTGTCAGTGCTCTTAACTGTTGAATCAGCCCAAGACTTTAAATAATTAACACTATTAAAGCTGGGGATATTGCTTAGTTGTAGAATATAGGCCTTTCCCCTGGCCACCTTGGCATGTCCATTGGTATCATCATTGTTCAGCTCCTGTTTAGGCATCCATGTTGGTGAGAGTTCATGGGTGTAGCTTCTCTGACATTTCTAGGAGACACAATTACACAGCAAACTTCCTGTTCCTCTGACCCTTGCAATCTTTCCAGCAAACTTCCTGTTCCTCTGGCCCTTGCAATCTTTCCATCACTGTCTTCTGCAGTCATCCCTGAGCCATAGGATCAAAAAAAGTTTTTAATAGATTTTTGTGTTTGGTAAAACAATTATCCATCATCCATGTAGTGCTATCTTTTATGAAATTAATGACATACTTAAAGTATGTAGTCATAGTTGTTATTTCCATCCTCAGCAAACTTTGTCCTTTTTGTTTTGTTTTGTTTTTGAGACAGGCTCATTGTGTAGACCTAACTTGTCTCAAATTCTCTATATAGACCAGGCTGGCCTTGAACTCACAAAGATCCATCTACACCTGCCTCCCAAGTGCTAGGGTTAAAGGTGTGTATCAACACACTTGGTTTCATTATGTTTTTGTGCTTTACTTCTTTCCAACCAACCAACAAATATGAAACATAGTTTTTTTCAGCTTTATATGAATAGTTAAATTTTGACTGTGTTTATTTTCATAGATATTTAATGTTGTTGCAGGTGTAATTTGGGATTTTAAAGTAGGTATTTCCTCATGAAGAAAGATGTATTGGGGGCTAGCTGGGTTGATTAGAGGTGAGATCCTCAGAACTGAAAAACAGTGACAAATGTACTATTACAGGAAGTCCTTGATTTGCCCATAAGTTGTATCTGCCAAGCTTGAATCAGGTGATTGTTTTGATGGGAAGGTGCATTCTAACCACCAATCTTCTTACAATCTAAGACTGCTGCACCAAGTCCATTTTTAAGTCACAACCTGGTTGGAAAATGGGTGATTATTTCATGATGTCAGATAGGTCAATCGGATTTCTTCCTACTTTCTTGAGGTTATGATAGCTGCCCTGTCTAAAGCAAAAATAGTTTCACACTCCATGGAAACATGCACTCTTGTTCTGGTCTTGCTGGCATGGCAGTAGTTGTTTAGCTTATGGTAAAAAGGTCCAGAGAGACCTGAGGAATATTTATCAGCTTCTCAGGAACCTATTTCCATCTGTTTTCTCTCCAAGGCAATTATTCTTCCACGTTGCTTCTCTTTGGTTTTGTTTTATGGCTTTTGCAAACATACCCTATTAAGTTAATCATTTTGATGCTATGATTAGCCCTGGAACCCTTCCTGACTTGGCTATGTGAGTGTGGCTGCATCTGAGCCTTAGCTTCTTTATTTTAAAGGAGTTTTCCATCCTGATTATTATGTAGCAGGGTTGTTGAGAGATGCATGTGAAGGTTTTCAGCTATACTGTAGGAATCTGAGGTACCTGTATTGCTTGCATTTGACTTTGTAGAGATGCTGTGACTAGTATCAGAGTCATAAAAAGGACCAGTAAAGCAAATGGATTTTTCTTATTTTGAATGTTCTATGCTGTTTTGACTTTATTAATATCTCTTTTATTGACTCTTAATTTTGTAGGAATAGCCACAAGAAGAACAATTATGTTTTAAAACAAACCTCCTACATACTTAACCTGTTTCATCTGGAATCCTGGTCCTTCTGTAATAACAGTTGTCTGACGAGAGAAAGTTAGCACTCACTGTTTTGAAAACAGATTAAGTAGTAGGATTTATTTTCATTTTGAAAGCTTACACAATTTAAAAGAAAGGGATGTGTGATATGTAATAACAGTGGCTGGTACTTTTTCTGTCTGCTTATAGTGCAGTGAAAACAAATGGGTAGGAAAATTTAAATTGATTTGAAAATATTGTGTAGCTATGTTGGAGGGAATTAATTCAGTGTTGTTTGAATAGCTAGAAAACTATTCATTTGTTTAACTAAAAAGACATCATGATTGGTTGGTTGGTTGGTTTTTGTTTTTTTGAGACAGGGCTTCTTTGTGGAGCTCTCGCTGTCATGGAAGACATGTTTTTTGTTGTTTAACAGAGCAGGCATGTTTATATAGCTCTGATGTTATAGAAATGGCTGACTTGGACCATTTCTATGTTGAGTTTAGTGTTAATCTCACTAAATTATTTCCGTGTTAGTAACTTCTAATTTCCATATATTCCTTATGTCTTTTTTACTGTTTTCTCTTAAAATGGCCCTTTATTTGTCTATAAAAATTATTTTAGGGCCAGACATAGTGGCACACACCTCTCTTCCTGGCACTTGGGAGGCAGAAGCAGGAGGAACTCTGAGTTCCAGGCAGCCAGGACTACATGGTGAGACCTTATCTTAAAAATTATTATATTGATAGTCTGCGGCAAGAGGATCATGAGTTTGAGGCCAGCCTAGGCTAAATAATAAGACCCGTGTCTCAAGAAAAAGAATATAGTAAGGAGCCAGGCACGCTACTGCATGCTTATAACCTAGTACTTTGGAGACTGTGACCACCTGTGAGTTTGAGGCCAGCCTGGGATAAATAAGATCCGGTTTCAAGGGGATTAAAAAAAAAAAAACCCAGTTAGGAGTATTTCATGCTCGTAGTCCCAGCACTTGGGAGGCTCAAAGATGAGGATAGTCATCAAGGTCAGTCTGGTATACATAGCAAGACCTTGACTGAAAAAAAAATTATGATGAGAGGCCTGTAGAAAGAGGAGAGCCTATAGCATACTTGTGCGCTCACTATGCAGCCTAAGAAGTTGAGCACCTAAAGTAGTTGAATTGCCTTTTCCAACCTCTTTGTCTTCTTATGTTATGCATGCGCGTAAACACAATAGAAAATGTTTTATGTTTTTAATTTTTGTGTCCTTCGAAGATATTTCACCCCCAATTCTTGTTGTTCTGGCTCTAGTTCAGAGTGTTTCAGCCTTTGTGGTGTTGATATTTGGGGTCAGATTACGTTTTTATGAAGGGCTTCCTTTTCCATCACAGGTTGCTTGGTGGTGTCCCTGACCTATATTCACTGAGAGGCCAGTAATCTTCCCCCTCACCTCTATGTCTCACTTCCACTGAGAATCACTTGACTACTTCACTTACTTTAAACTGCTGTGTCATGCTCCCACGTGACATTATGACAGACCTATGCTTTCTTTACCCATGGATGGACACGGGCATTTAGGTTGTTTCTAGAACGTCGGTTAGTGAGGCTTTTGTTTTAGTGAGGCTTTTGTGCATATTCATTCTCATACCCACTCCCTTTTTCATCTTTCAGACAGGGTCTCACTAAATAGTCCTAATTGTCCCCAAACTCAATATGTGGACCAGATTGGTCAAACTTAGGGCAGTCCTCCTATCTCTGCCTTCCAAGTGCTGAGATTACAGGTGTGAGCCACCTCATTTGTGCTTTCTCAAGCACATCTGTCAGACTCTCCCTCAGGTAATCTCAGAGGAATGAAAGAGGTTGGCTTCTGTTGCATTCATATTTTTAACTCTACCAGATATTGCCACATAATGTCGGTAATTGTAATTTATATTAGCCAAATGAATAAGAACAATAGTGTTAGTCTATATGTATCACCTTGTATGGTCAGACTGTAAATTTTGCCTCACAAATGATACTTAATTATTCATTTTAGTTTATATTTCCTTGGTTGTCATAAGGATTTTAAAAGTTTATCTGGATGTAACTGTATCCAAAAGAGAATTGAATTTTTACTATATGAAAATTTATTAAGAATCTAGAAACCTCCAAATCATGAGGCCTTATGTTACAGGAATTTAAAACTAATGTTTGTGCTTCTGTGGTGAACTTTAAAAAGTGGGTTTGAGCTGTGTACATGTTGGTTTTTGTGCAGAGATGATGGTCTAGTCATGATGCTGCTCTTCTTGTAGAAATGTCATTGCTGTCTGTGTTTAGGGAATGACTAAAGTATTTTAATAACTAGACATTATTCCCTCAGTGTTGTTGAATGCTTGTCTCAGAGTCACGCATTATTAATAGCTGCATGCCAGGCCTGTCTCTTTGATATTGTGATTGTCCAAGACCTGTATTTTTTTCATACCATATGAAATTGCTTATATGCTATTTCCTCAGCCATTTTACTAAATGCAGTGCAAGGTTACAATACTTAGTCCTGATTTTGTACTTAAAAACATTTAAAATTTTAAAGCTAGGTATAACGTACCCATGTATTACAAAGTCAATTAGATTTTTATATGAGTCCATATATATGTATTATTAGCAGTAAGAGGGAGATGAATCCTTTGAAGTTTTGTGTGTAAGGTCCAATTGAAATAGAGTTTCGAAAAACAAAGCAAAAGAAAAATGTATATATTTGTAGTTTATTTTCCATACTTAAATTGAGATGTAGTGGGATATTTATCTGCATTAATGTAATTTTCGTTTATATTCAGACATCCTCTTCTGATCTGCCTAATATGTAAATCCCACATGTTTAAAGGGCCTGTCTTAGTTACTTTCTGTGACAAAATACCCAACAAGAAGTAACTTGAAGGATTGATTTGGTTCGCTGTTTGAACCCATGAAAAGATACTTAACATTACTAGTAATTAAGAAATCTGGATAAAAACCACCATGAGATATCTTTTCATACCTATTGGAATAGCTAGGGGAAAAGTCAGAGCCAGGGTGATTTCAGCTTTTAGGATGATTAAAAAAATAATAAAAATAAAAAATAAAGTAAAAATGTCTCAAAAAAGAAAACTAACTCCACTCTACACATATACCACACAAAGCAGTCAGCAACAAGTATCTCTGAGGAGGTAAAGAAACTGGTATCCTCATATACCATTGGTGGGAATTCACTGTGACACAGCCGCTTTGGAATATACCCTGGCAGTTCCTCAGACTGTTAATCAGTTCTATGACGCAGCATGCCCACCCTTTAGCATTAAGTAAAGGCAATCAAAATTTATACCAACATTTATAACCTCAATATTTATAAGAACCCAAAGTGGAAAGGACTCAAATGTCCATCAGCTAACAAATGGATAATCAAAATGGGTATTCATTCAACTGTAAAAGCAATGGTGTATTGGTATGTGCTACAATGTGGATTAAAGTTGAAAACAAGCAAAATGAAAGATACCAGTCATGTATTACATGCTTCCAATGATATGAAGTAATGAGGAGAAGAATTCGGTGTACACAGATAGTAGATAGTGGTTGCCTAGAACTAACAGTGATGACCTCAGGAGTTAGGGAGAGGAAACATGGGGATAGGGTTTCATTATGAAGTGATAAAACTGTTCTAAAATTAGCTGTGGTGATGGCTGCACATGTGGGGACATATGTTAAGAACCAGTGAATTTTACACTTTAAACAGGTGAGATGTATGTTAACTCTGTCTCAAAGCTTAAAAATGTTATTAAGAGAATTGCATGTCTTCATGTATAAGAACGTAACTTGGGGTATGTGGTAGAGCACTTACTTGGCTTAGCATGTGCAAGTCCTGGATTTGATCCCCAGCACAAATAAAAAAATAGCAAAAAATTGATAAATAAGATGTCATAAAATAAGATGTCAAAAAAGCCTTTATGTGTCAGTGGATGTCGTCAAGAGCAAAAGAATGAAATGCCAGTACATGCAACTTGTTGCTGTACTTTGAAAATATGCTAACTCTAAGAATCTAGACATAAACCCCACATATTGAGGGAATCCATTTACATGAAATGACCAGCGTTGGCACATCTGTAGAGATAGGAAGTACATCAGTATTTTCTAGAGACGGAGGACATGAGAATGGGAGCAACTGCTAATGACGGGGGATTTTATTCATTTCATTTTTATTATTTTGCATGTATGTGTACATATGCCAGAGCATGTGAGTGAAGGTCAGAGATCACCTTGGAGAAGTTGATTTCCTCCTTCCAGTGTGTGAGTCTCGGGGGTTGAATTCAGGTTGTCAGTCTTGGTGGTAGAAACCTGTACTTGCTCAGCCATCTTGCTAGCCTGGGGGCTTCTTTTTTTGAGGGAAATGAAAATGTTCTGCAACCATGTGATTGTTATGGTTGTATATCTTTTCAGTGTATCAAAAAGCCAGTGAACTGAAACACTTGGAAGACTTGAGTTTCTTAGCTTGTGAATTATATTACAGTTTCAAAATGAACACCTGGGGCCAGTGAGATGGCCAAATTAAGGGGCTTGACACCAAGCCTGAGTCTGATCCCCTGGAACCCACATGGTGAAAAGACAGAGCTAATTCCTGCAGGTTGTCCTCTGACCTCTCTTGTGTACATGTACATGTCCACACATAAGCAAACACTCATTTCCTTCCCATCTTATTTATTTGACTCTAATTGTTACTATATAAGTTGGACTGTTTTTTTTAAATATTTTATTTTATGTGGCTGGTTGTTTGCCTGTATGTTTGTCTGTGTACCATGTGTGCCTGATGCTCAAGAAGGGCAGAAGTAGGTGTAGGATCCCCTGAAACTTGAATTACAGATGGTCATGGATGCTGGGAATTAAATCCAAGTTCTCAGGAAGAGTAGCCAGCGTTCTTGACTGAATAGCTAGCTATCTCTCTAATGCCTTGCCTTGAATTCTTTATGTAGATCAGGTTGTTCTTGATATTCTCCTGTCACAGCCTCCCAAGTCCTGAGATTATAGGATGCACCACCACTCCCATAGTCCACAATGCCTTTTGTGAGCTAGTCTTAGAAATTATATTTTGTCATGTGCATTGTAATCTATTCATTGGCAGCACCACCAAGTCTAAGACACACTCGTGATGAAAGGAGTTGAAGTTTGTCTCTTGAAGGGAGAAGAGCCTGTGAATGTGTTATAAACACACTGTAACACAGGGTGCAGTGGTCCGCACCCTTCCTAAGGCACCCTTTAGTACAGTTCTTGATGTTATGCCGACTCCAACCATAAAATTATTTTTGTTGCTACTTCTCAACTGGAATTTGGTCTGTTATGAATTGTTATATAACTATCTGTGTTTAACAATGGTCTTAGGTGACCCCTGAAAAGGGTCATTTGACCCCCAAACGGGTCACAACCCACAGGTTGAGAACTGAACTGCTCCATTATAAGGTAACAAAGAACTTTGTAAGCAATGAACAGAGTAAATAAGCAAAGTTTGGAGCTGCATGTTAGAAGATGGGGAGTTCTAGAGAAAAAAAATAGAGGTAAGGGGAATCAGGATGTTTGTGTTGAAGGGCTTTAAGTTGCCATTTTAAACATGGTGTCTCCATATGCCTTCATTACAAAGGTTAAAGACTTAATAGGGATCAGAAAATTAGCTAAGCAGATTTCTGTAGTCATCCCAAACCAAGAAAATAGCTAAAACCAAAGGCCATGAATGGTATTCACCAGGTAGGCAGTGTGACAGGCACAGAGTCATGTGTGGTGAATGGGTGAGGGTCAGAGAGGTCAGTTTGAGGTGGGCAGACAGGGGAAATCATGTAGGACTATATGAATATTACCTGAGATAATATGTTTCATAATCAGGAAAGTAGCTTATAAGGGCAACTTTCTTATATTGTGGCCTATTTATTATGTGTGCGTGCATGCATGTGCCTAAGTGTGGATGTCAGAGAACAATTTTAGGGAGTTGTTTCTGGGGTCTTGAACTCGGATCACCAGGCTTGGCACAAAATTCCCTTACCCGCTGAGCTATTTTGTTGGTCTCAAGGCAAGTGAAATTTATTATTTCGAGTGTTATATGTTTTTGATTAGCTTAGCCATAGAATCTGTTTTTTTTTTTTTTGAGACAGGGTTTCGCTATGTAGCTCTGGCTGTCCTGGAACTCACTCTGTAGACTAGACTGGCCTCGAACTCAGAAATCCGCCTGCCTCTGCCTTCCAAGTACTGGGATTAAAGGAGTGTGCCACCACCACCTGGCGAATCTACTGTCTTTTACTTTATCAAAGGTTGGTTAAAACTTTCTCCCCAACAAGTATAAACAAATGCATATTTTATTATTAGCACATCTTTAATTGGAAGAGTGTAGGAAAAGATAAGTAAAGATTATTTCCATGGTTAAATTAATGATTTTATTGTCTCTAACAGGAATGTAAAGACATCAAAATGGAGCCAAGTATGGATGCAAATTCAATTACTATCACTGTTGAGGGAATGACATGTATTTCCTGTGTCCGGACCATTGAGCAGCAGATTGGGAAAGTGAATGGTGTCCATCACATTAAAGTAAGTTACCCTTTGTAAGTTAGTAAGATGCCCTCAACTAGAATTCTGTTAAGAATAGCTTCTAGGGCTAGAGGATGGCTCAGTGGTTAAGAGCATTGACTGCTCTTCCAGAGGTCTTGAGTTCAATTCCCAGCAACTACATGGTGGCTCACAACCATCTGTCATGCGATCTGATGCCCTCTTCTGGTGTGTCTGAAGACAGCTACAGTGTACTCATATAAAATAAACAAATAAATAAATCTTTAAAGAAAAGAATAACTTCTATTCAATACTAGAATTGAAGCAATCACACCAACATATTTGACAAAAAACAATACTATTACACTGTTAACTCCCATACTAAATAATGTATGTAAATAATTATTATAATTTATTATTATTATTATTATTACTACTAATCCAGTTAATTTTGTTTAATTAGGAAAGTCAGATGTCATTGAGGCAGGAGTCCAGGAGTCTATAGACCAGTCTGGGTAACATGATCAGTCCAAGTCTATCCCCCAAAAAACAAAGAAAAAAAGAACACTGTTCAGATATGGATTCCACTGTAGTAATATATGTGTGCTTCTTGTTTCGCCTAATTTCTACCTTTTCATTTGAAAAAGGGCCTTGTTGTGTAACCCCAAATGGCCTTGAGTTCAGGATCCTCCTCCCTCAACCTCCCGAGTGCTAGAATTATAGGTATATAGCTCATGACCAGATTTACTTTTAACTTAATGCTGGATGAAAATATATAATCTCAGAGAATGAGTGAGGAGTTTACCTTTTATAGCATGGTGATCATTTTGTGATTATAGTTGATATGAAATATATAGAACATTGTACATCATTATTATTTAACATTCTTTGAGCATTAGCAGCTTTCTCACTATGCTGTGCTTGCACTTACTGTTTGGTTATTTGCCTTTTGGGAGACAGTATTGCAGTTGAACTTAGGGCCTTGCACATCTTAGGCAAGAGATGTATCACTAAGCTATATGTCTAGCTGGTTATTTACTTTTATTTATTTGGGCGGTTTTGAAACAAAATTGTGCTGGCCTAGTTGTACCTCAAACTATAAATCTTCTTTCCTCAGTGTTCAGAATGCTGGGATTCTAGGCATGGGCCATATGTCTGCTGAAGCTCAGGCTGTTAAAAAGCCTTCCTAACACTCTAGGGGACACCTGTGGCCGACATTTTCAGTTTTTGGTATTATATTTCTTTTTGGAGGTGGCTAGCAGAGCAGGATCTATTTGTGTAGCCAGGCTTGTCATGGACTCATAATATAGCTTAAGCTAGCCTCAAATTTGTGATTTATCTGTCTCAGCCTCCTGAGTGCTAGGAGTCTATACAGATGGGGGCCACCCCGCCTGCCAGTTGCTTGATGTTTCCTTAAGAGTATTTTCTCATTGTTTTGTTGGCTTATTTGAAACGTGGTCTCTGTAGCTCAGACTGACCTTGAGTCTGATATATAGCCAAGGCTATCTTTGAACTCCTGATTTTCCCACTCCCAATCTTCCAAGTATTAGTATTATAAACATAAGCCATCTTGCCTGGCTAAGAATGCTTATTTAACGAAGTGTCTCAGATATACAGAAGTAGAGAGACTCATACAAGAGACCCCCACATCTAGGTTAGTCCTTGCTGTTTCTTCATGTGACATTATTACCGGTTGAATTTGGTCAGCTGTTGAGTTCCTGCTGAAGAGTTGGTCTAGGCCTTCCTGCCTATTGTATGTAGTAAGGCAGAGATTCCTGACTAGTGCATTAGAATTACTAATATATCTCTATGCTGATGGCCATTTCTATGCCTTTTGTTTGTTTTTTATTTAAATTTTTATTTTATTATTTTTTTGTGTGTGTGTGTG
>JADRCD010098832.1:0-20494 GCA_019843815.1 Montemys delectorum | reverse complement strand
CTGGCTTTGAATATATACCCAGGAGAAGTAAAATCAGATTACATGCTAGTTCTATTTTTAACTTTTCAGGAGCTTTTATATTGATTCCTAAAAGGCTAGAGTACATTACAGTCCCACCAACAGTATATAAGAGTTCTTTTTTCCCATATACACACCAGCAAATTCAGTCTCCATTTTAGTCAAAGAAATTCAACGAATTACTACTTTTTTCTCTTATTGAAAATATTCTTATATAATATGTATCCTGATTATGGATTCCCCTCCCCCAACTCACCCCAGTTCCCCCCCCCCGCCCCTTCTTCCATCCAGATCTGCTCCTTTTCTGCCTCATTAGAAGACAAGCAGGCATCTAAGGAATACTAATAAAATAAGATAAAAAAAACCCAGCCAATTTGAAATAGAAAAAAAACAAACAGGAAAATGAACAAACAAAAACAATAAATGAAGCACAACAACAAATACTGTCACACACACGGATACATAAAAACAAGACTGGAAGCTGTTTTGTGTGTGTTTGTGTGTGTGTGTGTGTGTGTGTGTGTGTATGTGTGTGTGTGTACATACTTATATGCAAACTATAAGGGGTTAAAAATTAAAATGCCCTGACCCAACTGTATGAGACAAGGAACGGCCATAGATGCCATATAGTTCTTTTTGTGTTGGTGAGTGGTTATCAATTGGAACCTGCTTCTGGTTGGGAGTGGAGGAATGTGTCCACTTCTATCAGCTCTAGGAACTCATCCGGGGCAGATCCGTAAAGGCCTTGTATTTGTTTCAGTCTCTGTGATTTAGTCCTGTTCTGTTCAGAGGGCCTTGTTTTCTTGCTGTCCTCAATCCTCTACTGCTCTTATATTCTTTCTGCCTCCTCTTCAGGCAGAGTTCCCTGAACTAAGGGAAGGGATTTTTTATATAACCACATTTGTTAGCTATATATCACTGAGACAACAACAAATAATGCATATGGAGCAAAGAGCTTCTTTCTCAATTGCAAAATGGATTTCTTTCCCTATAACTGCATCTGGGAAAAAATTATATTGTCATTTGCATAAGACACAGGCACAATGCATCCTAGGATCTCAGTACCCTGTCTCAACAGCATTTTGCCCATGTGAACACTTCCTTAACTCTTGGAGATTTTCTTTCCCACCACCCTATGTCCAGGTCATGTTTGCTCATTTGTCTCAGCTGAGACTGTCATAATCCTGGTTACCTGACCTACACTTTTCTAAGCACTCTTTGTCCTGTTTTACCACGGGGCGTGTTCCACTCTGCTGCACACACTGTGCACACACTGCATACCTAGACATCATCTTCTCTCTTCCTTCCCTTTGCCTCCCAGGTCCCCTTATTAGAAGATCAACTTAAAGGTATGGTTTCATAAGGTCTACAGGTGTGTAGAAACCTGCAAACTTTATATCGAAACCCTTCCCTTCAATGTTTTAAAATTGCATTATGCTTTTATATGTTTGTACAGCTATACAAAGTAAAATGGTATTTAACTTTCCTAAAGTTAAACGATCCAGTAAGAGTTGGCCTTTTGATTGGATAAAAGTAACATCTCAACTAGAACTGCCTTCTGTTGAAGTTGTGGTAGTATGAAGATCTTTTGTGGAAAGATCTCTGTGATGACATTCGAAATTGGTAAGGGGTTCTGTGTTTGCTTTATAGGATGCTAGAGAGGATACATACTCACCTCAGAGTGTCTAGGGAAGGGATTTGATAGAGACATCACGTTTAGCACTGAGTAGGCAAGGTTTCTCTCACTTGCTGCTCATTGTCTGCCTTGGATCTCTTGTATTTGTTCTCATCTGCTGCAGGAGGAAGCTTCTTTGATGATTGCTGAGCAAGGCACTGATCTATGAATATAGCAAAATGTCATTAGGAGTCGTTTTATTGTCCCCAAATTCCTTTGAGACATTCCTTTAGTATAGTTGTTCTCAGTGTGTGAGTTGAGATCCCTTCAGGGGTTGTATATCAGATATCCCGTATATCAGATATTTACATTACGACTCATTACAGTGGGAAAATAACAGTTATGAAGAAGCAATAAGATACATTTATGGTTGGGGGTCATCATACCATGAGAAACTGTATTAAAGGGTTGCAGTATTAGGAAGGTTGAGAACTACTGCTTTAGTAAAACAGTCATATTTCATTTTCCCCTAGGTCTCTGGCCTATCTAGTTTCAGATTCTTAGCCACCTAAGCAGTGTCAGCTCTAGGTTTTATCCATGGAAAAGTACTACATTTTACTTCTTAGACCATGATGGACTATAATAATAATATCTTATGTGGATTACTTTACCTGTGACTAAAACAAGAGCACTATTCTAGAAGATGAAAACTGTTATAAGCATCTTAGGGAGTATAGCTAAGTTTGAATATACATTTGAATCCAGTAATTCAATATCTAGGTATTCGTCTTAACGAAAAAAAAATTGTAAAGTATGTAAAGCTACATATATTAGGAGAACTATAAAATTGCTATTTATTTTATTGAAAAAGTGGGATCTCTTTCTTGAATTTCTCTTACTACCTATTCTATTTTGTTGTGTTAGATGACTGTCTGAACTGTTATTTTATTTAAGGTTTTTTCTTTAGATAAATTTGTTTCTCTTTTAGTGTTATCCCTGACCTTGTGGATTATACCAGGAAAAGGCTGGATTCCTGTTACAACATTTTCATATTCACATTCAGTAAAAACATACAGAAACTGCTTAATATCTGTGTCACATCTAGTATCACTTTATCTATGACTGATAGTTTTTCACTACATATAATATCTGTATAATGCAGCTCTTGGAAATAATGATATGGCTTTGTTTTAACTTCAGGTGGTTTTTTTTTTTTTCACACAAGAGAAAACAAGATAGAAAACTGTTTTCTATGCACCTGCTTTTGTTACAAACTATGTAGTTTGTATATAAAATGTGTTTAAATTCCTAGGATAGTGTATACTAAATTACAGTGAAATTAGCATGGGGATATTGACTAGGATCATTTTTTAACTTTTAGTTTCTTTAAGTCAAGGTCTCACTATGTAGCAGGAGAACTTGATACGTAGGTAAGGCAGGCCTCAAATCCAGAGTCGGATTACCTTTGCCTCCTGATTGTGGAATTAAAAGTATGTGCCATGTGCAGCAAATTCTAATATCTTAAAATGTTAATACACGTGTATTTTCTAATCGTGAGATTAAAAGGAAATAGGATTGTACATTATTCCTTTACTATTTTAATCATAATTAGCTATCAAAAAAGCTAATTAAAAGCTCTTATAAACTAGAGTTAATATGGTGTCATTTGTGTTTTTAAAATATCTGTACTTTTGCTCCTTGTCTTCACTGGTATCTTGGTTTGTTATTTTTCTCCAACACTATTTTACTTCTTTTGAAAACAGGCCATTCAGAAGGGCAATACAGAAGTTGCAAGAATACATGCTGAAAATGCCATCCGTCAGAAAAACCAAGCAATCAATTTCTTGAGAATGAGTGCTAGGGTTGATGCTGTGGCAGCCAGAGTTCAAACTGCAGTAACAATGGGCAAGGTAAGACTAAACATCTGTCAATCAAAGTAACATTGACGGAGTTTAAGGAGAATAAGAAGACTTACATAAACCACAAGTCTGTGTCTTTTGCAAGGTATTTTAGGGTATAACATAGAAAATTGGACTTAGTGAGGAAATTTATTTTGGCAGTGAACTTTTCAACTATTTTATTAGCTGTTTACTAAGGAAACGTCAATAATTATAAAATATTACCTATGCCAAGATGCATAATGTGGTTTTACTCTGAAAGAAGTTATAGACAAGTTTCCTAAGTTGATATATTAACAGTATGTTTAAAAGATTATCAAGTTTACATGCTGCTAAATCTGTTTTGTATTCCACGTAGGTGACAAAATCTATGGCAGGTGTAGTTAAATCTATGGATGCTACATTGAGGAGTATGAACCTCGAGAAGGTAAACTTTAAAGAAGTACCATTCTCACTTGATGTTCAGCTATATCTTTTCAGGATATAGTTTTCTTACGACAATATCTTTATAGATTTCTGCTTTAATGGACAAATTCGAACATCAGTTTGAAACATTGGATGTCCAGACACAGCAAATGGAAGATACAATGAGTAGCACTACTACCCTCACGACACCACAGGTAAGAGTAGCATCGTTACTTTCAGTGGTTTCTTAAAGCTGAATTGATGTGGCCATAGTGACACATGCTTGCTATCATAGTACTTAGGAGCTGAGACAAGATTTTTAAGAGGTTGAGACCAGCCTGTGTCATGGAGTAAATTTCAGGCCAACCTGAGTTACATAGTGGGAACCACTCTCAAAACACAAATCACCTACTTTTAAAATATAATGTTTTTATGAATATAAATCATCTCCTTACCTTATACAAGCAAAATGTATCCCAAGTGCAGGTGGGAAGCTTGCTACTGCTCTGCCCTCAGATTGTTAAGAGTGTTTTAGAGGATAATGTTACCTAGCACCTAGTATGCTTTGGAATTCTGGTGATTTTATTAAATCACGTATATAGAATCTAAAGCCTGTTTCCACATGCTGGCTAATGCTCTTATCTTATTAATAAAATTTAATAAGTACATAATATTTGGGTAACATGATATTTTGATATATATATATTGTTTAATGTTTAAATCAGTGCCCACATATCTATTCATATATTTGATATCTTTAAATGGTTTAAAAATAGAAAATCCTTTCCTCTAGTGTTTAGAAATGTACATTATCGTTACCATAGTTATTCTTTTTACAGCAGCACACAAAAAATTGTTGCTCCAGCCTTACTCTTATTTATTACTAACTTATCAACTTTTCTATAATCCAATCTTCTTAACCCTCTGATAACCACAATCATACCCTCAACTTGCATATATAATTGATTAGATAATTCTACTTAGCATTTTGTGTTTCACTCATATTGTACAAATGGTAGACTTTTGTTCTGTAGGAGTAAATAGTATTCTGTATGCAGTGAACTCTTTTTCTGTAATTATTGGTTGATAGACATCTAAGATGTTTCTATTTCATGGCTCTTGTGAAAGTTATTGCAATTAATATGAGAGTACTTATGTCTCTTTAACATATTATCATTTCCTTAGAATATATAACTTATTATGAGATTGTTCAGTCAAATTGTAGTTTAATATTTCAAGGAACGATTATACTGTTTTCCATAATGGCCATACTAATGTACATTTCACCAGTAGTGTATACAAGTCTCCTTTCCTCTATATTTTCCTTATGAAGGTGCATTATATCATGTCAAGATGATTTTATAATTAGCCAGATTTCAGAAAGACAAGTAAATTGGAAAGATGACTGGATTAAATAAAAGTATTTGCATTTCCAGTCCTGCTCCGCTGCTAATTAACTTTGAGAATTAGATTAAGATACTACCCTAAGAAAGGATAAATCTAATCCTGTAGAGACTTGATGCCACAGGGTGGGCAGGTACTGGGGAGGGCTGCTCTCTCCGAGGTGAAGGGGAGGCTGAAGGGAGGAACTTTATGAGGGGCCACCAGGAGGCTGAGCAGCATTTAGGAAAATAATAAATAAATAAATAAATCTTTTAAAAATGGACTACTCTGAAGTTCTGAGGATGTAGCTAAGTGTTAGAATGAATGTATAGCCTACATAATTTATAAACATTATTCTTTGATGGCCACTTACACTTATGAAGTGTTTTATTGCAGTAGAGAGTTCAGGTGTCAACTTCATATGGTGGTTTCATGCACTTTGTGTATCTGCTCAAATGTGGGATTGCTGAAGCATGAAGTACATCTATGTTAGCTTTTTAATTTAATATCTTTGTATCTATTTATTTATTCTTCTTTCATACATTTCATCCTGACCACAGTTTCCCCTCTCTCCACTTCTCCCAGACCCTCCACCCTTCCTTCCCTCCCCCAGATCCACTCTTCCAGTTTCCCTTCAGAAAAGAGCAGTGAAGGGATATCAACCAAACACAGCATAACAAATTATAATAAGACTAAAACCTTCCCTCGTATCAATGCTGGACAAGACACTCCAGGAGGAGGAAAAGAATCCCAAGAGCAGGCAAAAGAAAGAGAGAGACAGCCTACTGTTAGGAGTCCCACAAGAACACCAAGCTATACAACCATAATATTGATGCAGAAGACCTATATTCGTTCTATAAAATGAGTTCTATTATTACATTTTCATTCATATTTTTCTCATAGTTGCCTCAGTTTACCTCTTCTGCTAAACCTCTACTTAAATGTTTTCTTCTAATTTCCTCTTATTTTTTACTTTTAAACTCTTAATTCTTCATATGAGAAAAATGGCATATGTATCTTTTTTCATTCCTAATGGTAATTTTAAAAAAAATTATTATTTTTTTATTCTTTTTTTACAGTCCAGTCATTATCCTCCTCCAAGTCCACCCTCTGGCTGTTCCTCATCCCATACCTCCTCCCCTGTCTCAAAGAGGATGTCTCCACCTTTGTCCCCACCCCACCAGACCTCCATACTCCCTGGGACCTCAAGTCTCTCCAGAATTAGGTGCTTCTTCTCTGACTGAGGCCAGACTAGACAGTCCTCTGCTTATATGTGTTGGGGACCTCATATCAGCTGGTGTATGCTGCCTGGTTTGTGGCTCAATATCAGAGAGCTCTCAGGGGTTCAGGTTAGTTGTGACTTCTGGTCTTCCTGTGGGGTTGCCCTCCTCCTCAGCTTCTTCTAGCTTTGCCCTGATTCAACAACAGGAATCCATTAGTTGGGTGTAAGTATCTGCAGCTGACACTTTCAGCTGCTTATTGGGCCTCTTGAAGGGCAGCCATGCTAGGCTCCTGTCTACTACAACATCAGTAGTAGTTTTAGGCCTTAGATCCTCCCCTTGAGCTGGATCCCAATTTGGGCCTGTGACCAGACCTCCTTTCCCTCAGGCTCTTCTCCATTTTTGTCCCTCCAGTTCTTTTAGACAGGAACAATTATGGGTCATAGTTTTTTACTGTAGAATGGCAACCCCATCCCTCCACTTGATGTCCTGTCTTTCTACTGGAGGTAGGTAGACTCTATGGATTCCCTCTCCCCACTGTAGGACATCTCATCTAAGGTCTCTCCCTTTGAGTCCTCAGAGTCTCTCACCTCTCAGGTCTCTAGAGGGTTCCCCCACCTCCTACCTCCTGAGTTTTCCTGTTTCCATTCTTTCTGCTGGCCCTCAGGGCTTCAGTCCTATTCTCCCCCCAATACCTGATCATGTTCCCAACTTCCCCTCCCTGTCTCCTTTCCTACCCAGCTCCCTCCCCCACTCCTGTGATTGCTTTCTTCTCCACCCCCCCCCCAAGGTGGGACTGAAGCATCCTTACTTGGGTCCTTTGGCTTGTTAACCTTCTTGAGTTCTGTGGATTGTATCCTGAGTATTCTGTACTTTTTTGGCTAATATCCACTTATTAGTATGTCTTTTTGGTTCTGAGTTAACTCACTCAGGATGATATTTTTTAGTTCCATGCATTTGCCTGCAAAACTCATGATGTCCTCATTCTTAATACCTGAGTAGTACTCCTTTGTGTAAATGAACCACATTTTCTGTATCCATTCCTCTGTTGAGGGACATCTGAGTTCTTTCCAGTTTCTGGCTATTATAAATAAGGCTGCTATGAATATAGTTGAGTACCTGTCCTTGTTATATATTGGAGCATCTTTTGCATATGAACATAGTGGAGCATGTGTCCTTGTTAAATGTTGGAGCATCTTTTGCGTATATGACCATTAGCGGCATAGCTGGGTCTTTAGGTAGATCTATTTCTAATTTATTGAGGAACATCCACTTTGATTGCCAGTTTGCAATCCCACAAGTGATAGAGGAATGTTCTTCTTTCTCTACTTCCTCACCAACATGTGCTGTCACCTGAGTTTTTGATCCTAGCTATTCTGATTGGTGTAAGGGAGAATCTCAGGGCTGTTTTGATTTGCATTTCCCCTGATCACTAAGACTTTGAATATTTCTTTAAGTAACTATTTCACAGCTATTTGAGATTCCTCTGTTATGAATTCTCTGTTTAGTTCTATAACCCATTTTTTAATTAGGTTATTTGTTTTTTGGTCATTAGCTTCTTGAGTTTTTTATGTATTTTGGATATTAGCATTCTATTGGATGTATCTTTCTTAGTCCTTCATCTAATACAGTGATCTCTATTTCCACAGATTTTCCTGAAAATTACCATAATTTTCTTCTTTGTGTTTGAAAATTCTCTATTGTGTATATTTACTATATGCTCTTTATTCATCCATCTGTTAGTGGAAAGAGAGGATAATTCTATAACACAGCTATTGTGAATAATGCTGAAATTGATATGCTAGTATTTATGTTGTATGCTGACTTAAATTCCTTGAGGTATATACGTATATACCCAGGAGTGGTATGACTAGATTATATGCTAATTGTATTTTAGGTTTTATTTTTTTTATTTTTTTATTTTTTATTTTTATTTTTTTTTTTTTCGAGACAGGGTTTCTCTGTGTAGCCCTGGCTATCCTGGAACTCACTCTGTAGATCAGGCTGGCCTCGAACTCAGAAATCCGCCTGCCTCTGCCTCCCAAGTGCTGGGATTAAAGGCGTGGGCCACCACAACCCAGCAGGTTTTATTATTATTTTTTTATTAAATGTTTTCTTTATTTACAATATCTCCTTTCTCAGATTTCCCTCCAAAAAAAAAGAAAAGAAAAGAAAGAAAGAAAGAAAGAAAGAAAAAAGAAAGAAAAAATAATAAAATAAAATTAAAAATAAAAACTAAAACAAACCCCTGTTCCCTCCCTCCTCCCCCTGCTCACTACCCCACCCCCTCCTACTTACTGGCCCTGGCATTCCCCTACACTGGAGGACCCACCATAATGGATTCTATAAGGGCTAAAACTAATTTATATTCTTATCAATGGTAAATAATTGTTTTATCTTACATTCTGGTTAGCATTTATTGTTGTTTGTTTTCTTTCTGTTTTTTTTTTTAACTGAAAATAGATATTTTTTTCATAAAATATATTCTGATTACAGTTTCCCCTCCCATTTCATCCCCACCTCCCAGGTCATCCAAGTGCATGCCTCTTTCTCTGTAGAAAGCAGACAGGCAAATAAATAAGAAAACAAAGCATAACAGAACAAGACAAGCAAATGAACAGTGGGGGAGAGGAAAGGGGATGAGAAGTACATGCACACAGAAAGACACAGAGGAAACCCCCAACCCATAAAGTCAGAAAACATAACAAATAATCAAAAGATGAGTAAGGTGGGAAATGTCCAGGCATAACACCATGAAACAAAAAAATATAAAAATACCATTAATTTAATTTAAAGTTGGCTGGGCATGCAGCCTGCCCTTCAGTGTGGTCTGTATACCCAGTGAGACTTTGCTGGAGAAAACTAATTTTTCCCTTGCAAGCTGTTGTCATTTAGAGATAGCTTCTGGATTAGGGGATGGGAGATCAATGCTAGGACCCCATCTGGCTTGGACCTTGTGCAGGCCCTGTACATGCTGCTACAGTCTCTGTGAGTTCAAATGCCTGTCTTTTTATATTCGAAAGGCATTGTTTCCTTGTTGTCCTCCATCCCTTCTGGCTCTTATAGTCTGTCAGCTTCCTCTTCTATATAGTTATTTGAGCCTTGCTTGGGGAGTTTGATGAAGACATCCCATTTATCATTAGATATTCCAAAGTTTCTCATTCTTTGCACATTGTCCATGTGAGTGTCTCTGTTTGTTCCCATCTTCTGTTGTGATAGCTGAGCAAGACACTGATCTAGGAATATAACAGAATGTTATTAGGAGTCATATTGCTATGTTCCTTTAGAACAATAGAATTTTGTCTTCCCCTCTGCTCATGGTCTATCTAGTCCCAGGTTCTTGGCCACCTGAGCAGTGTCAGGCATTGGTTGCATCAAGAGTAGGTCTTACTCATTTCAATGGATGGCTGTGAGACTCTACTTCTGTATTAGTTGGATACTGTCAGAGCCTCTCAGGAGACAGCTATATCAGGCATCTACAATAGTGTCTGGATTTGATGATTGAATATGGGAAGGATTCAGCCAGCCATCCATTGGACTGAGTACAGGGTCCCCAATGAAGGAGCAAGAGAAAGGACCCAAGGAGCTGAAGGGCTTGCAGCCCCTTAGGAGGAACAACAATATGAACTACCTAGTACCCTCAGAGTTCCCAGGAACTCAACCACCAACCAAAGTGTACACATGGTGGGACTCATGGCTCTAGCAGCATATGTAGCAGAGGATGGCCAAGTCGGTCATCAGTGGGAGGAGAGGCCCTTGGTCCTGTGAAGGTTCTATGCCCCAGTGTAGGGGAATGCCAGGGCCAGTAAGCAGGAGAGGGTGGGATGGTGAGCAAGGGGAGGGGGAGGGGACCAGGGTTTTTTTGTTTTCATCTTTATTTTATTTTATTTTTTATTTTTTTCAGAGGGGAAACTGGGAAAGAAATAAAGAAAATATCTAATAAAAAAAAAAAACAAAGTAAGAACTACAAAAAAAAAAAAAAAGGAGTAGGTCTTAAATCCAATCAGAGAGTGGTTGGTTACTAACACAACTTTGTGTCACTATTATACCAGTGTATCATGTATGTAAGATGACATTGTAGATCACACGGTTTATAGCTGGGTTGTTATTTACCTTTTTCCTCTGGGAGAAATCACAGAAGCTTCCAGTACCATGAACCCTAGTCAGTAAAGGTGAAGGCTCTAGGTAGGAACCTGCTCAGCTTCTCCATGTTCCATGAGTTATATAGGTATGGTCCTTAGCAATGGGGCCTTACCATAAGTTCATAGAAAGAAATCAGTAGTCTTAGCAGTAGCCTGGGATGTTGGGGTTTCCATGGTGTTCCTTTAGCCAACCACTCAATTATATGCCACCCATTTCTGACACTGGAGGTTTCATTTAGTGCTGATGGATATCTAGTTGGTTCTTATCTCTCTTTTATTTTGTGATTTCATTTAGATTTCTTTCATATGAAGCTTCTACATAGTTGATTTCCATATGAACCCTCAAATGGCCCTTACTGTTAGTTGATCCTCACCATAGCCCCTCCCTTGCCCCCTCATCCTTTTTAGTTCCTGGTATCTTTGGGATTTTTGTCATGAAGCAGTGTTGAATCTCTTTAGATTATTGTGTTGTTTTTATAGTCCTTAATTGTGTGTTATGTTACATTTGTTGATTTGTATATGTTGAGCTATCCTTGGCATGTCTGGAATGAAACTCGCTTGTTTATGATATACAGTCTTTAAATGTTAACAAATTTAGATAAATTGAAATCATGTAACTTTTCTCATTATAATGCAGTAAAACTTAAAAATATATATATTGCTGAGTTCCAGGAGCCATTGGTAGTCAGGTTTAGATTTCTGAGTATACCCTTGGTAGGCTCTTACTCACCTGAGAGATCTACAAAGATTTTTCATCTTGGGGTAGCTAAGTCTAGGCCACAAGTTGGCCCCCAAGTTCACAGACAGTGAGAGAGGCAAACAATACAGAAATCTGTACTGGATGAGAGCCTAGCAATTTGCCTGGATGTCTCAGTGCATCATAGCCTATGCAGGGGTTAATTATCCAGTGATAGATGAGACCAGAAGTCAAGTGATTCATTGAACTTGGCCTCAGAGCTCTGGTTCCTGTATGGCAGCAAATAACACAGAAGGGAACCAGCTCTAGAGTCCCTTATCCATGGACTCAGGCCTATCAATGTCTACTATTACCTTAACTTGAAGGAGTTTATGCACATCAGTAAAGGTGGGCCTGCAGTCACTGTGCCCTTCATAGACCATACCTTCTACTGCCTAAAGGCAAAGCACATAGTGTTTCCAGTATTCGTGAATTGTGATTTTCCCATTTTCAGGTCCCCCTAGAATAACTCAGTCTCAAACAATAGCCTCTTACTCATTTTTTGAGAGGCCTCCTTTCCGCAATACCTGCAGTAATTTACAATCTCACCAACAGTTTGTTCAAGGGTTCCCTTTTTTTCACCCCCAACAGCATTTAGATTTTTTTTTTTAATATGAACCATTGTTACTGAGTTGTGACAATACCTCATTCTTATTTTGATTTGCTTTTTCCCTAATTGCTGATTTTGAGGATTTTCTTCATATACCTATTAGAGATTTGTAAGTCTTCTATTGAAAAACATCTATCTAGATCTATTCCCAATTTTATTTGATTTATTTGGGTGTTATTTGTTGTATTCTTTTGGAGTTCCTGGTATATTCTATTAGAGATTAGCAGCTAATACATACTGCTGTACTTCGTGTTGTCTCTTCAGTTTGCCAGTTGTTTTCTTGTACAGATATTTTCAGTATGACGGAATCCTATATGTCCTTTTTTCTGTGCTTTGGATAGCATCCAAAAATATTGAAGTATTGCCCCGGTGTTTTCAAGTATTCGCAGGGCTTCATGTCTTATATTTATGTTTTTGTTCCACCTTGACCTTCATGTGACATGAAAGGAGATCACATTTCAATATTTTGAATGCAGCTTTCTTAGCATCATAGATTGAAATGGTTGACATTTCTCTAGCACCTTTGTTCAGAAATTCTTTTATCTGTAGTATTGGCATGGGTTTATTTCTATAGGCCTACTCTATGCCATTGGAGTCTGTCTTGCTTTAGGCCAGTGTCTTACCCTACTTTGGTTACTAGTTTCTGTAGTATGTTTTGCAGTCAGATGTTGTTTTCCTTCTAGCTTTGATCTTTTCATACCTTACATATTTGACTAGATGCATTGTTTTGCATATTGATATGATTTCAGGATCTTTTACCTAGTTCTATGAAAACAGACACTGCAATTTTGGCGAGAATTGCTACAGAATGATTGTTCCTCCCCCCTCTATGCAAAATCCCTCCCCATTTTTACTTTTTAACAATGTATATATTAGAAACTGGGAAAGGAGATATCATATGACATATAAATAATGAAAATGTCTAATAAAAAGTAAATAAATTGCAATTAAATCATACAGCAGTGTTTAATTTTTTTCCCTTGGCATAGGGTGATGGCCCAGTGGGTGAGAATACTTTACACATAAGCATGAGGACTTGTGTTCAAATCTCCTGAACAAGTATAAAAAGTTGGGCATGACACAGAGCATACCTATAACCTCAATGATACAGTAGACAGAGACAAGATCTCTGGGGCTTGCTGGCCGCCAGTCCACCTCCAGGTTCAATAAGAAAACTTGGGTCAACTGAATATGGTGAAGAGTGATACAGTAGAGCATATGATGTCCTCCTCTGCTTTCATACTCATATGCAAGTGCACATGTACCTCCCCCATGTCCATATCAAGCATACACACACATTTGCACAGGTAACACATAAGTGCTTTCCTTGTTTTATCTCCTTCCTGCCCTTTCCTAGAACTAATCTGTTTCCCATCAATGACTCGGTAGCATGCAAAATAATATAAGCAGGTATTGACCTTTTGTAATATTATTGGACAGAGTTGGGTAAATGAAAATATACATATTCTATAACTGAGGAGTTATACTTCCAAGGTCATGTACCAAGAGGTTCCTTGTGTGTGAACAAGCATATGCACACATACATGATTATTTATTTAACCATTGTCTGTGATGGAAACTAAGAAAAAAATAAATATTGAGAAATTGAGTATATATGCTAAATTTAGTATATTTATATATTGCAAATGTCCCATCAAAGAGTTATATTGAATGAACTAAATCTCTAGATACCAATAAAATTAAATTTAGAAGATTAAGGAATGCAAGTTGTAGAATAATATACTACTCAAATTTCAGGACACAGTGCCACTTTAGTTATGGATATAAACAAAGCTTGTTTATATGTCTTTATTATTTTCTGAATATTTTCTACATTTTGAAAACATTTTTAATGAGTTCAAAGAACCCAAGAACGTAAGGTCCCAACAATAACATTAGCAGTTTCCTTTAAACCATGCAACTTATTACAGATAGAACTATGACCTCACTTTAGAATTTCTTCTTGTGTGCTTAAAACTGTTTTAAAATGAGAAGAGATTGTTAATTAAACAGACTATACTTCTTGAGAACTCTTATAATGTAGTAAATGTGTCAATATAGGACTAGTTGTGGTGGTATGTACCTGTGAGCCCAGGACTTAGAAGCTTGAAACCAGTGAACCTCAAGTTTTAGGAATTGCAGACCACCCTGAGTTACATAGTGAAGCCCTGTGTCAGGAAACAACAATAACAAAGGAACTAGAAATCCATATGAGACTGGTTCCAAGATACCTAGTGAACATTAAAACCCAAATGATGTGCTATTTCCCTATTTATAGTTCTAGAGTCTGCATATAACATACATACATTTCATAAAATGTTAGTTGCCTCTTAATTACAAGTAATGCCTAGCACATTGTAAGCACTGTAGCTCACTTTCTGAATTGTAGAAATGCTAGTAAAGTGAAAAGTCTGTAAATTATGGCCACAATTTCTTCTCTGAATGTTTATGTTTTGCAATTGGCTAAGCCTACAGTCAACCCTGCATAGGGTTCTGTGCCATAGATACATAATATAAGTATATTTTGTCTGTTAAGATTTTTTGTCATAAGTCAATATAATGTCAGATTTGTGTTATTTTATAGAATAATAAATCTAAGCTAATTTAAATCTATTACATACAACGAAACTGGATTATAATGGAGCTTTACAAGTTGGATTACTCCCTTCCAGTATTACATTACTCTGAGATGTGAATCTGACTGCCGGCATTGTTCAGACAACTTCACTATTAGGCTTTAAAGCTTAACATTCCTGAAAGAGCAGAGGCAGCGTGTCCTACCACTTCATAGTACTTAGAGGTAGGGAAGGAAGGGACCAGGAGCACACTCTGGGCTGCCAGCATCAGCCCTTGGAGTACCACATCTTAAAACGTTCCTAGGACATCTCCTTTCACTATCACTGTCACCAGTGAGAAACGGTTCCCCTCAGTAAAGAAACTGACCAGAGATTTACATTTGCACCTCTGCCTTAGCCACTAGGAACCCTAGAGAAGCTCATCTGCAGCCTTTTACCTCTGACCCTCAGGAGAATGGTGGTTTTAATCCAAAATTATGAGTGAACTATAAACTAGAAAAGGTTCTTGGGGAAACAGGCCAAGACAGAACCTGGGTCAATTAAGTGTTACCAAGTTAAAGTGAAAGACAGTAAACTGCTTTTCTTCAGTTTTTGTCTCCTCTTTGCTGTTTTGCTATTTCCTTGTGGCTTAGAATGTAAAGTAAATTGTTAAGATTTGTTCTGAATAAAAATTTATTTCCCATAAAAATAAAATAAAATAAAGCTTAACATTCAAGTTGTTCTCCGAAATAGTGTAGCACCCTCTTGTGGCAAAAGTATTTTTAAGTATTGTTTTAAAAGTTTTGCAGGGCAAGGAGTTTGTGTGTTTGTGTATATTGTGTGTACGTGTGTTATTTGTTTTATTTTACAAGAGATTTATTATTTTACTTTTGATTATGTGGGGGTGAGGGAACTGTGTACTAGTGACAACGTGTTCCTATAGAGGACAGAGGCATTATGTCCCTCAGGTTTTGGAGCCTCTAGACATGGTTACTAGGAACTGAACTGCTGAGCCATCTCTTTAGCCCCTGTTTTAAACATTGAAAATCAGTTTCCCAAGCCAAACCAAACCCAAAAGCTAATACTTCAAAACTATGAATTCATGTTTTCTTATTTCAGAACCAAGTGGATATGCTGCTTCAGGAAATGGCAGATGAAGCTGGGTAAGGTGCTGCTATTCAAGTCCTTTTAAATAATCTGCATTTGACATTTAGAGGTCTTAAATGTTGATAATATGACGTTAGGGTGTTGCTCTGAGTGTCTGCCTAGTGTATGTGAAGCCCTGGACTGAAGAAGCTTAAGCACTTTTAAAAATTTGCTATGGATTAAAAAAATTATCTTTAAACCCATTAGTCCAATTTGGAGTTTTGACTTTTTATAGAGGTAGTGTTTCAAGGTCTTTTAGCGGTTACCCCTTTTCTAGCCATTCTCACACATTCACATGTGTGGATTTTCAAATCATAATGGCATCATCTGTAGTAAGTCTCTGGAGCTAGTTTCATTCAGAGTGTGCTGGTAAGAAATACTTGGAGATGGTCCAGGGGTAAGAACATACCACCCTTTCTGCCAGTTGTGTCGGCTATATATGTCTCTAGATATTGCTAGCTATTTCTTGGGAATATGAGAAATTAATTAATTCAATAACTGGAGCAAGAGAAGCAGATAGAACCACTGATACAGAAACATTAATTTCCAGCATTAAGGACTTTTAGGTATCCAGTTGTTTGAGTTAATAATTTTCGTAATGGAATTTTACTATAGTGTATGTTTGCATTTCTAAAAAAAAAAAAAATCTGCCAATAGCATCCCTTAATGCTATTTAAAGTTACTGTTTTATTTGTAGAGTTTTCATACTAGAATACACTATTTTAGAGACAAACAGGAAAAATATTTTATATCCTAGAAGAATAGTGCAGTATTGATTAAGGTCATGGACCTTACTGGTAAACGAACAACTGCCCTAGATATATGCATATGCTGTCTCATTCACTGGGAGATATGAACTTGGGACAACTGCAGTAAGTTTAAAACAAAACAAAACAAAACGTTGTATAATTAGATAAAATTCTTGATTCTTCAAGGCCCTCTAAATGAACTGAGCAAGGCTCATATGAGCTCACAAAGGCCGAAGCAGCAAGCATAGGGCCTACACAGTCTGCACCAGGTCCTCAACGTATATGTTATAGCTTTCAGCTTAGTATTTTTATGGAACATTCGAGTTTATAAACAAGCAGGTCTCTGATACTTGTGCCTGCTCTTCTAGCTCTTTTCCTTCTGTTGGGTTGCCTTGTCCAGCCTCCATTTAATGGTTCATGCTTCATTTTAGTATAGTTTATTTGGTTATATTTACTTGTTATGTCTTAGAAGCCGATTATTTTCTAATGAGAGACAGAAAGGGAGTGGATCCAGAGGGGCGAAGAGGTGGGGAAGAACTTGGAGGGAAAACTGTAATCAAGACATACTGTATGAAAGAGGAATCTATTTTCAATAAATGGAAAATTATACTTTGGATTTAAAAATAATGAAACTAAATAAAAATAAATAAAATGAAAAAAATCTAAAACAAATTTTAATCAAAAAAGAGAAATTCTTGGTTCTACTAAGAAAATTCAGGAACTGAACACTAAACTAGATCTGGGTCCTAGAGCTACATTTATCTAGCTCAAGGAAAACGTAGACTCAAGGAAAATACTTAGAGATCATCAGTCACGTATTCAAAATCATTTTGAAGACATTCAAGTTCTATTTACATGTAAACATGGTTTTATTTTTACTTAAAATAGAAGGTTATAGTGCTCTAGTTTGCAGTGCCTATATGATTATTATAAAACGTCTATATTAACATTTATTTATTCTGATTATTTTTAATTTTATCTTTATTTAGCCTTGATCTCAATATGGAGCTACCACAGGGTCAGACAGGATCTGTTGGTGCAAGTGTTGCTTCTACAGAGCAGGTAGAGGTCAAATTTTATTTTAATTCATGTACCTGATTTATATTTTAATTAAAATTTAAGAAATATATTTGTATATACAACATATATTTGCATACAAGAAAACATATTCACCCTTTTTATGAAGAATCTTTTTCTACTATGATACATCATTATAAATGAAGAAAATATGAGAAGCCATTAGCTCTGTAATAGTGGGCATTTTCAATTTGCATGCACATTTTATTTTTTATATTGTTTTGCTGACCTTCATACTACTCTAATTTCAATTTCTTTTGAGATATTTCAAAAACTAAATGCCTAACATTTATATAAATTTTATAAGACTTTAAATTGTATTTAAAATGGAAGAGGATTAAAATTTTGTGGTTAATATTTGTTGCAGCCTTTGATAATTTGTAAATTTGGCTTCCTCTAGGATGAACTGTCACAGAGGCTTGCTCGTCTTCGTGATCAAGTGTAACTTAAATAACTGGTGCTTCTGTTTCCTCCACATATTTCTGAAACATCATTTGTGTGTGTATATATAGATAAGTTGTATTCTAGTTACAAAAACATCATATATGACAGAATGTTTGGACATCATTTATATATGATGCTTTCTTTTGCCTTGTGTATTTCACAGTGCATTGAGAAATTCCAGGGAATTTCCACATTGGCAGATTTTATAGTTCTGTATATTATGTGTAAAAGTGTGAGGGACATATTTTTGTAGATGTCTTTGGCAAAGTCAGCATTAGTTTTCTGTATATTATACATCTTCCTCAAATATTAGAGCAAACATCTAGCACCAAAGTACTGCTAAGTAAAGTAATTTTGCCAGAATAATGTATAGAATAAAGGCTTTGTTTTTACTTATTGAAAGTAACTTTCAATTATTGTCTGTGATGAAATTTGATTTTGTAAAAATAAAAACAGGGAAAGCATGTTCATTTAATATGTTTACATAATCCAGACCATCTTATTTTAAGTATTACAAAATAGACTGTATCAATTTCTATGGCAGTTTTGAAAATTATTTTTATTTTGTATGTATGGTTGTTTTGCTTGCATGTTTAATGTGTACTTACTTGTGTGTCTGGTACCCACCCAGGGCAGAAGAGGACGTTGAATTCCCCAGGAACTAGAGTTGCAGATAGTTGTGAGCCAACATGTGGATGCTGGGATTCAAACCCATCTCTTCTAGAAGACCAGCCAGTGCTCTTAACTTCTGAGCCATGTGTCTAGCCTCTGTTTTGTTTTGTTGTTGTTTTGCTTGTTCATTTTAGAGACAGGGCAGAAATATATAGTGTAGAATAGCCTAAAACTCAGTGAGCCTCCAACCTAGGTCTCTGGGTATATGCCACCACACCCAACTCATTTTCTATTATTTTTTTTGGGGGGGAAGGGCACATTAGGTTTTTTTTTTTCTGTTTCTATGATAAACACCTTGTCCAAAAGTGGCTTATGGAAAAAAGAAGATATTTTGGTTTATGGTTCCAGGGAAATGAGGGGCCCATCATGGTGGGGATGTGTGGCAGCAAGAGCAGAAAGCTGAGCCATGTTCAATGGCACACACAGAGCAGAAAGACCAGGCTGCAAGTGTGACAGACCTAGAAGCTCTCAAAGCCCATCCCAGTGACATACTTCATTTAGTAAAGTTGCATATCTCCATACCTTCTCCAAAAGGCACTACCAAGTGGGAAACAATTATTCACATGCATGTGCCTATGGAAAACATTTCTTGTTCAGACCACTACATTCCTCTCCCTGGCTTCAATAGGCTCACGATCATATCATAATGCAAGATGTATTTAGTCTGACTTTAAAGGTGCCCATCATCTTTCTCAGTCTCAATACTACTTAAAATGTCAAAGTTCAGCATCTCTTATGCGACTCAAGGCAATCTCTTAACTGTAGCCACTGATAAAATCTAAAAGCAAATAATATACTTCCAACATACGATGGTACAGATTATGCATTATCATTTTAGAAGGGGGGAATGGGGGAATAGTGAGGAAATGCTGGACTACAGAAGGACTGAAAGCTCCCAGGGCATACATATAAGCAAATCCTTTAGTTCTGTGTCAGATGTCTAGGACTGCTTTCAAAGGGCTTAGATTGATTAACTCCTCCAGCTTTGCTGCCTGATGCAACAGCTCACTCCCTAGTACCATCTTCTACATTAGGTTACTTTTCTTTTGCTGTGATTAAGCACCATGACCAAAAGCAATTCATAAATAAAGGAGTTTATTTTGGCTTATAGTTCCAGAAGGATAAGAAAGAGTTCACCATGGCAGGGAGGCATGATAGTAGGATCAGGAAGCCAAGAGATCATGCTGTCCATGGTACACATGAAGCAGAGAGAGCCAACTGGAAGTGTGGCAAGACAATATACTCTCAGTGCCTGTCTTAGTCAGGGTTTCTATTCCTGCACAAATATCATGACCAAGAAGCAAGTTGGGGAGGAAAGGGTTTATTTAGCTTACTTCCACATGGCTGTTGATCACCAGAGGAAATTAGGACTGGAACTCAAGCAGGTCAGGAAGCAGGAGCTGATGCAGAGGCCATGGAGAGATGTTCCTTACTGGCTTGCTTCCCCTGCCTTGCTCAGCCTGCTCTCTTATAGAACTCAAGACTTCCAGTCCAGGGATGGCATCACCCACAAGGGGCCCTACCCCCTTGATCACTAATTGAGAAAAAGCCCCACAGCTGGGTCTCATGGAGGCACTTCCCCAACTGAAACTCCCTTCTCTGTGAAAACTCCAGCCTGTGTCAAGTTGACACACAAAACCAGCCAGTACAATTGACCCTTTGTCAACTTGACCCACAAACACATCACTATTAAGCCTCAACCCTTACTTTCTTATTCATCCCCAAGATCTAAAGTCCCACAGTCTTTACATATTAAAAGTTCAATCAATTTAAAATATCCAATATCTTTTAAAATTTAAAGTCTCTTAACTGTGGGCTCTACTA
>JADRCD010098831.1:0-15881 GCA_019843815.1 Montemys delectorum | reverse complement strand
GAATTTGAAAGAGCTTTGCTTTAAAAAAAAAAAGAAAGAAAGAAAGAGCTCAGGGATCTCTGCTGGCAGAAGGCCATTTAGAAAGTGTTTCTCAATGTTCGCTCATCCAAGCAACTTACAGGCCACTAAAGCCATAGTCCAAGGGGTCACAGATACTGCTTAAGCTGGTAATAGACCTTGATGGCACCCATATGATATACTGTTTTAGCAAAGATACAGAAAGCAAGAGTTATGGGGTCATGAGGCTTTCCTCAGACTTCAAAAGAAAGCTTGAGTGGATAGGTAATATGTGGCAGGAGAGAGATTCCTGCAGGCAACACTTAGAGGACAATGTGTAAATCTGTGCAGATAAAACTACTAGGGATATTAAAGACTTGAACATCTGAAGAAAGCTGCAGGTAGTGAGCAGGATCAGCCCATAATATAGCCCCTGTAAGTTGCAGACAGCAAGGCCATAGCAGCAGTATGGCTGCAGACAGCATATAGGCTGCAGACAGCAAGGCCATAGCAGCAGGACAACTCAGAGCTGACATAATACACCACATGTCATAAATGCTGGACATGGATCCACAGGATTTAAGGTTTGTCCTTCTGAGTTCTAGTCTTGCTTTTGTCCCATTCCTCTTTTCTATGGCCCTGTTTCTCTTTTTGAGACTGGAAATATTTTCTCTGTGCCTCTGAATGTGAAATGTATACAGCAAACTTTCTACATCTTATAGAGGTTCACAACTAATAGTTTACTTTTAGTGTTCAGAGACTTTGGACTTGAACTTTTTTTTTTTGACTTGAACTTTTTAACAGTGCCAGAACTGTTAAAATTATAGGGACTCCTGGAAATAGATTGAATATATTTTGTATTATGGGATGGACATGAACTTGGGGGCCAGAGGTAGAATGTTATAATTCAGATATGAAATATCTCAAATGGGGTCATATACTAGGGGCTTTGTTACTAGCTGATGGACTTTTTGGAAATGATTGCATTTTGAGGGCTCTGACCTAGTCAATCTGTTGATGAATTCATAATATGACAGTTTTTGGAGGGAGTGAAAACTAGGAGATAGATGAAGTCAGTCACTGGACGCATGCTCTGAAAAGCTATGTCCTGTCTTCCCTCTTTCCACTTTCCCCCTGTCAGTTTGAAGTGAGTTTCCCTGCTCCTCTATGTGCTCCCTACCACATACTGCCTTACCACAGGTCTACAAGTGATGGAGCTGAGTACTACGGTCTAAAACTTCTGAAGGTGAGAGTCAAACCAAATATTTCCTTCTTTAAATTCTTTCCCTCAGGTAACATAATGATAATAGAAACAAACAAAAATACTGCCTAGCATAGCCATCTTTCTTCTCACTAGCTAGATCTTTGGTTAGAATATTATACCTGCAATTGTGTATATAGTAAAGTCTTGTCTATAAAAGCAATAACAAGTATAAAGTTGCTCATAAAGGATTTCACACCATTGAGAGGGCAGCAGTTTAACTGCCCAGTGGAAACTTCAAGTAGCTTTGAATGGGCTTCTGAATGCAGTGAAGTGGAAGATACCAGGAAAAGCTGGCTGGCTCAAGCCAGCTTTCCTACTGACAGGGAGCCCTTGCCATCTGAGGGTCAAACATCATTCATTTCTGCCAACCTTTAGTAACTAATTTATGGCCATGTTTTGGTTCACTTCATAAAAAGTAAAGGTCAACTGAAATACAGGGATACTCCTTTCTTTCCTTTTCTTTCTTTTTTGTCCACCTCTATTTTCCCCTTATACATATAAGGCAGCCCTACTAACTTCCTTAAAACTATATACAAAGCCATATCCTACTGTGAGCATGCTGAGAGCTGGACAAGTTCAAACAGAAGCATGAATTTCATGACTACACATATAAATGAAGCACTTGGAAACTCCTAGCTTATTGTGTGAAAAATGAGGTTCTTAGTACCCAAGGAACCTTGCCTGGGCTCTATAGAACCAGTACCTGACAGGTGACATTCAGACTGACCAGAAAGCAAAATAAATGCTCATTTTTAAATAAGCAATACAAATTATTCTCTTCTAGATTAGCAACATATTTGTCTCTGATTCACCTCATACTTCCATAGCCATTTTTAGATGTTAATTTCCACTTCAAATCCTGTTTTATTCTTTCATGTCTTTGAGAGGATAATAATCATTTATAGTATCCACTATTTGATAGTGGGTACTCTCTGATGTGTCTAGTTGAAAAGATAGCAACAAGCAACTCACATGGCTTCCAGTTCTTATTTAACAAGTTAATTTTATAGTACTTATAGTGCATAAGGAATTTCCCCAAGAATTTCACAAGTGATGACACATTTAATTCTTTTAAGGCAATAATCAAACACATAGAGTCACATGTTACTAAAATTGGAGCACACTACACTGAGGGAATGAGATTATTAGAGTTTGTTTTCTCGGGCTTAAGATGTTCTCTCTACTTTGGGGTATATATGTATATAAATATATATGAATATATGTGTGTACATCTATTTATCAATAGATAGATAGACAGACAGACAGATAGATAGATAGATAAACATGCAAAGAAATAGTTACAAAAGCATCTGTTTTAACATCCCAAATTTGGAGCATCCTAAATGTCCATCATCAGTAAAATCATGACATATCTATAAAATGGGATAGTCTACAGCAACAAAAAAGCTAGTGATGTATACAATGCATCATCAACATGCCACTGAAATCCTGAAGCCAAATACAAAAGAGAATATGTTGTATGATTTTATTTTTATGAAGTTGAGGCTAAGAAAAAATAATCTATGGAGATGGAGGTTGCAACACTGGTTGTCTTTGAAAAGGTAGAGGTTGCAGATAAAGTAAAACAGAAAACTTTTAGGTATTTTTTTTATTTTGGTAGGGGTATTGTTTAGATGTATATATTAATTTCTCATACTCATCAAATTATGTATGTAAGATCTACACACTTTCACTGCTTGGAAATTTTATTTTGATTTAAGAGACATGTGACCTTATCACGGGTTACAAGATTCTGGGTTTCCGTTTTGTTGCTGTGTTTAAAATGTTGCCAGTGGCATTTCAGCAATCTAAAGCTGCTGAAAAAGTATAGCCTCTGAAACTGGGAAACCAAATGCAGTAATTCTCAGATCATTCTAAACATTTATTTCATGTATTCCTTATGAAGATGTCATTCATTGGCTGGAAGGTTAATGAGGATATCTAAACATTTATTTCATGTATTCCTTATGAAGATGTCATTCATTGGCTGGGAGGTTAATGAGGATATCCTATCAGTCCCTAGCTATTAAACCAAGTTGTGTACATTTCTAGAATACTCTTCTGTATTAATCTGACATGATTTCATAAGTAACAGCTTACTTACTGTGGACAGAAAAGAATGTACATAATTCTTAAAATATTTATTTATTTTTCTTTATATATTATCAATGGAATAAAAAAGACAGTAGAAATAAGACATTTAGACACATGAGATTTTGAGAGGTTGAATGTGAAACTACTTTATTCTGCAAATTTACAGTAGTCATGTTTGGATAGCCACTTAGCTAGAAACTACATTTCCCAATTTCACTTTTGGCATGATGGAGATTAAATTCACATCAATGGAATGTCAGAAGTAGCAACTCAGATGTTCTAATTTTATGTCAACTTGTTATAACACAAGTTAGAGTTGTCTGAAAGGAGAGAACCTCAATTGAGAAAATGTCTCCTTAAGATCAAGCTATATGGCTTTTTCTTAATTAGTGGTTGATGCAGAAAAGCCCAGCCCATTGTGACTGGTGCCATCTCTGGGCTTGTGGTCCTGGGTTCTGTAAGAACAAAGGCTGAGCAAGGACCAAGGAACAAGCAAGTCAGTAAGCAACAGCCCTCCATTACCTCTGCATCAGTTCCTGCTTCTAGGTTCCTGCCCTGTTTGAGTTCCTATCCTAACTTCTTTCAGTGATAAACAGTAAGCCAAATAATCCCTTTCTTTCCCAAGTTGCTTCTGGTCATGGTGTTTCATCACAGCAACAGTATCCCTAACTAAGACACCACTTTAGAGAAAATTACTTGTTTATTTTTCTCCTCTGGTAGCATGCATAGCATCTTCCTACACTATAAAAGCTACCCTGCAGGGATGGACTTTCTAGAAGAGCAGCAGCTTGATTTCTTCATGTTCTGTGAGTCAATTATGTGGTAGCAACAGAACAGGGTCTTGCCTTCAAGATCTGTATGGTAACCAATAGCACTGACAATCACCTGTAATGTTTGTGGTGTCTATGGAACCTCACTGGCTAACAACTCCAAAAAAGGTAACTCATTCCTAGCATGAGGATTTTCATTTGTTAGCCTGTGGTGCTTAGTAGAGGCATTGTTGCCCCTTTACAGAGTAATTCCATTTCAACTCCTTCTTTATGAGTGTGTAAACACACATAAGTATACGCATACATATTTATGCATACACATATACACACATACACGCATACACATACACATAGGCATCCATGTATGCACACCTGACCTAGCAAGACATCCCAAGTAATGCATCAGTGTCATGACCATCATGACAGTAATAACTACTTCTTTAATGAGTTTTAGCCTGAGTCCAGAAGATGATAGCCACACTTTGGACCATTATCCGTCCAGAAAACTGTGACTAGACAAATCATAAGCCCTAGTCTACTATTATTCTACTAAATGAACATAGTATTAAACTGATTCCTAGTAACTTATACCCATAGTTTAATATGTCTCTTAAGCATTATCAGAGAAACTTCTACTTGTATTAGATGATGATTAACAAAGACACTCATTCCTGTCAAGGTACAAAGAATAAGAGACTGGAATGCTCAGTCCTAAATGGAACATATATACTGAACCACCCTCTTTCAAAGGCCCCAGAATCACTGCAGAAGAGACTATAGAAGTACTGTAAGAGCCAGAGGTCATGGATGACAAGGAAACTGTTTTCTAGACATTATCAGTGCAATTTCACACATGAACTCACAATGGTTGTGGCAATACACATAAGGCTGTTGCCAGTTCAAGCCAGACAAAATCTCAGCATGGAGAGGTGAGATGGGCATGTAGTCTCACTCCTGAGGAGCTATTAGTAATTGTTGGTTTAGGTAGAGCAAGAATTGGTTGTCTTTAAAAGTGTAGCCCCCTGATATGTTGACCATAAACCAGTGGTAGACCAGACAATCAAGAATATATATATAGGCATCACAAATTAGACTTGATGGGTTTTAAAAAGTGGATATACAAATTTGGGTGGGGAGGTAAGTGGAGTGTATCTGGAAGTAGTTCCTGGAGGGGGATGAATATGATCAAAATATAATGTACAAAACCAGAAAAAAATAATGAGGGTGGGGGAGGAACTTGCTTCATACTTCCTTCTTGTCTCTAACCCTGTTTTACAGGTTTCAGTGTAATAGTGGCAGTGAACTAGCTTCAACCATGCAGATGAGGCCAACATAATAGGGCAGTGGTTCTCAACTCTCCTAACATTGTGACCCTTTAACATAGTTACTCATGTTGTGGTGACACACAATCATAACATTATTTTTGTTCCTACTTCATAACTATAATTTTGCTACCATTTGGATCTGTATTGTGAATATTTGATAAGTAGGATATCTGATATGTGACCCCTGTGAAAGGGGATACTTCAACTCCCCAGGGTACAGGGGATACCAAAAACTTATACGATGGCTGGGTGCTAAGTCTAAAAACAAGTTCCAGAGTAGTGCTTCTTTATTAACAGCCTGGTTTCCTCACCTCTAGCCTGCTATGTAAGTGGAAATTTTCAATCATTGAATTGCAGGCTCTTTGCTAACATCATTTTAGCTAATCTACCTACTATTTATGCTTTTGAGGCTTGTAGTCTCTAGGCGGGACTTTCTAAGTTTTACACACACACACACACACACACACAAACACACACACACACACACACACACACACACACACACACACACACACCAACACCATGGCTAATTTTATGTCAATTTGACATAGGTAGTCATCAGAGAAAATGCCTCCCTAAGATCAGGCTGTAGGCAAGCCTGTAGGGAATTTTCTTAATTAGTGATTTATGGGGGAGGACCCAGCCCATTATGGGTGGTGCCATCCTAGGGCTGGTGGTCCTGGGTTCTCTAAGAAACTGAGAAAGCCAATAAGCAGCACCCCTCCATGGCCTCTATCAGTTCCTGCCTCTGGCTCCTGCTCTGAGTTCTTGCCTCAATTTCCTTTGGCTTACTTTGATGATCAATAGTGGTATAAACCAAATAGACATTTTTCTCCCAACTTGTTTTTTTTTGGTCATGGTGTTTCACTGTAGCAATAGACCCTAACCAAGGCCTCATCTTTATCTATCATGCAGTATCAACCTTGTTGCTTCAACTAGTCCTCCATTGTCTAAAAGATACTACCAAAACTTTCTGTGCTTTCTCTCTCTCCCTCCCTCCTCCTCCCTTCCTCTTTCCACCCCCACACCCACACCCACTCTTTTTTTCGAGACAGGGTTTCTTTGTATACCCCTGTCTGTTCTTGAACTAGCTCTGTAGACCAGGCTGGCCTTGAACTCACAGAGATCTGCCTCACCTCTGCCTCCAGTGTGCTGGGATTAAAGGCATAAACTGCCACTGCCTGTCAATATCTTTTTCATGTATACCATTCCATTCCCTACACTTAATCTTATGTCCTGCATTTGCCTTCACTTGCATCCTGTGTTCTGGTTGCACTGGATAATATTTGGATGCACCTTGTACAAATAGAATTCTATGCTCACATTCCAGTCAAATGGAATTCCAGCCTCCATATTTTGCCCTTTACCATTCATAATTCTTCAAAACTTATGCAAGAAAAAAGAGAGACACTTTTCTACTCCTAAACAGAACATCTCTCTGTCTCCCTCTCTGCCTCTCTCTGTGTGTCCCCGCCCTCTGTGTATCTCTGTGTGTCTCTGTCTCTCTCTCTGCTCTACTTCTGTATCACTTTGGACAGCCTCTTCATTATACCACACACCTCTCTGAGCTATTAGGTTTTCTTTTTCCTTTCTCCTTTCTTTTCCTTTCCTTTTTCCTCTCCTTTCTTTCTCTCTTCCTTCCTTCCTTCCTTCCTTCCTTCCTTCCTTTCTTCCTTCCTTCCCTTCTTTCTTCCTTTTCTCCCTCCTTCCCTCCCTCCCCCTGTCTCTCTTTGAGGTAAAGTCTCATTATGTAGCTCTCGCTGTCCTGGAACTTGCTATTTAGACCAGGCTGGCCTTGAATTAATAGATTTCTGTCTGCCTCTGCCTCTTGAATGCAGGGAGTAAAGGCATACACCACCACACCTGGCCCTTTGGGATTTTTTCATGTGTCTGATCTCAAAGTTAGAAAATATGTCCCAAAGGCAAAGTATCTTACATATTTTCATACCTTTGGCAGTTAGCATATGACTTGTATGTGATGACTGTTGAAATGGTAACAGAAGAATTTAGCAGGTCACATATTCACAAATCCTACACATAACCATTCTTACCTATTCAGTGCAAATGCATAGTGAAATTTAATGTTGTGCTGATCAGCCAAATCACATGTAGGCAGCATCTTCAGTGTTTCTACCAGCTTGACCATTGCATCATAGTCCTGTTGGTAAAAGGTTTCAGAGTGTGAGAAAGACAGGAAACAGCCCTTCACAGATTTTTCTGAATAGTTATAAACATAAGACAGCCTTCAAATTTAAAAATAAACTGTTCTTTGCACATCGTATTTAGTGAAGTTAATTATAGCCTTGACAAGTACAGAGAAAAAAATATCAGAAAAATATAGATGAGACAGAGTAGGAATTCCTATTACCACAGGGCACAAAAAGATCAATAGAAAATTTGTAACATCCCCCAAAAAGAGGGCAAGTGAGCCTGGTAACAGGAAAGGGATATTGTGTTGAGTGTGGGAGGGACAATATCAGCAGCAGAACTGTGTTAAAATGAGTTTAATAAATACAAGAAAACTTAGTCACTTTCCCACGCAAATGGAGGGAACATTTTACTCCTTCATACTTTGGCTAAATTAAATTAATATAATTTAGAATTTTTCAACTGAAGCACTGTTGATATTCTGGGCCTACCTCTCTGCTCTGGGATGCTGTCCTGTGTATTGTTAGATGGGTAGCTGCCTCCCTACTAGAAGACACAAGTACTCCTGTTCCACATGTCAGTTTTGACAAACGGAATATCTCTTTAGACAGTGCCAAATACCCCCAGGCTGAGAATTACTGTTCCAAATGCTGCATACATTACCCTGGGGTTAAATTGCTACCAAGTGTGTCTCTACAGGGTTCCATTTTAGCAGTGCCATTAACAATTACTCTTTTGGGTATATGCCCAGGAGTGGTATAGCTGGGTCCTCTGGTAGTACTATGTCCAAGTTTCTGAGGAACTGCCAGATTGATTTAGAGTGGTTGTACCAGCTTGCAATCCCACCAACAATGAAGGTATGTTCTTTTTTCTCCACATCCTCACCAGCATCTTCTGTCAAGAAGTGCTTGCTGACCGGAGCCTGGTATAGCTGTGCCCTGGGAAGCTCTGCTAGAGCCAGGCCAATACAAATACAGATGCTCACAGCCAACCATCAGACTGAGCATGGAGACCCCAATGGAGGAGTTGGAAAAAGGACTGAAGGAGCTGAAGGGGGTTGCAACCCCATAGGAAGAACAACAACATCAACCAACCAGACACTCCAGAGTTCCCAGGGACTAAACCACTGACCAAAGAGTACACATGGAGGGACCCATGGCTCCAGCCACATGTGTAGCAGAGGATGGCCTTGTGGGACATCAATGAGAGGAAAGGCCCTTGGTCCTGTAAAGTCTTGATTCTCCAACACAGGAGAATGCTAGGGCGGTGAGGCAGGAGTAGATGGGTGGGTGTTCGGGGGACCACCCTCACAGAAGCAGGGGGTGAGGGGGGTGGGATAGGGATTTTTCAGAGGGAAACCAGGAAGGAGAATAACATTTGAAATGTAAATAAGTAAAATAACCAATAAAAAATTTTAAATGTACATTATAATAAAGTTGAATGAATGTTAAAAAAAAGTTATTCTTTACCCACGTGCAAAACTACTGGCATTGGCCAACTCTCCGCTAGCCAGTTAGCAGAGAGGTTCTTCCTACAGATATCTGACACCTGGCTTTAGACCTTGATGCTGCTGTCTCAGAAAAGAGAAGACAATATATCCCTGCAACCTTCCAACTCTACTTTGAGCCTATGAGTTCTATCAATGAAAAATTAACAACTGAAGGTATTCAGGAAGTAAAGGGTAGAAGAAACCAGCAACTCCAAGAAACAATTCAAGAGCAGGATATGGTGGCATATGCCTATAATCACTTTATTGTGGAATGGAAAGCATCTGGAGTTCAAAGTCATATTCACTGACAGAGCAAGTTCAAGGCTCAATGGGCTATAAAAGACCCTTCTCCAAATAACAGCAAAACCAAAACCAAAAAGAACTACTTCAAGAAAAGTCAATCATATTTTCTTGCTGTATAATAGCCACCTGTTATTAAAGGTGGGTAACTATATTTCTATCACTCAGGCCATGGGTTCCTTAGTAGCTACCACTGTTTTTGGTCCAGATCATAAGTGGACGGCTCCATCATCCAGATGTACAGAACATGTATCTGTAGTGTAGCTTTGTAATATTCTACAAGTAAAGCATATTAGACTTTGTGCTTCCAGAAGGAAGAGACTCAAGATACTATTAAAACTTGTTCAATTTGGAAAAAAAATCCTCAGTTTCCCTCCTATTTCCACACCTCATAACCTAGGTCTCAAAATATTTCAGTAACTTCTGATGCCAAGTTTATAATAGGCATCTCTAGTTCTATAACCCATCTATAGCCCAGCTACAGCTACTCTCACTGATGAGTGGTGGTAAAAAGAGAAAGAGGAAGTTAAGGTTTAAAGGAGATGCCAGAAGAGTTGGGAACAAGGGCAATGAAGCTATAGTCAACCTCTGTTTGAATCTTGACTTTACTGCACTCTGAATTTGAGCAGGTTACTTAATTTCTCGTGCCTCAAATTCCTTCATTTAAAAGTAAAATAGGAACAATAACAGCAAACCTAAACCAGAGGCTTAAGAGGACTTAATGAATCTGCATTTACAAAGAATTGGAGCATAATAATAATAATAATAATAATAATAATAAAATTAGTTTCTTATTTTAAGCAGTTCTATACAAATAGGACCTCTTGTTGAAGTGCTCACTCCAGCTCTAGTATGACAAATTATCTCTAAATTGTACATAATAGCCACTACCAGGTTACATACCTAGTTAGAACAGTTTCTTCACCACACTCCTGATGTAAGCATGCTAGCCACACCTAAGCACACTTCATACCTGGATATCACGGTAAGACAGAAGTAAGTTGATGATGATGTCCGATGTCAGAACCTCAATGTTATCCATGCGGAATTTGATCCGAGTCAACTCTTTTGCCAGTTCATCACCTTGGTATTTCTCTCTGGCTTTCCGGATGTCATTTAACAATGTTTCTTTATAATAAGCACTGGAGAAAGAAACAAAAACCCCTGATTATATACAGGCATCCAGGACTCTCTTGAGTGCTCAAGCAAGCAAGGTTCTCAATAACACATAAGGACCTTGGCCAGTCCTGAGCCTTCCTACACCACTAAACATAAGATGATCTCTACCTTTTTTTTTTTTTGCATACTGCAGCAATAAACTAGTAAGTGATAATAAAATTCAGTTTATTACAACCTTAAAATTATCTTCAAAGCTGAAGTTTCAGTATACAGAATTTTCAGTGCAATCCCCTGAGAATTACATACCTACATACACACATACACACACAGCACGAAGCAAGCTTATATGATTATTTAATTTCCCCCACTATTAACAGATTATCAAAAGCCAAACAAAACTCCAAAAGACGTGCAACCTAGGTAAATTCATTTTAGAAACATTCTCATAGTCTAAGTGTTCCCAGTTAGCAGTCAGGAAGCAGTTTCTGGGTGAAGGAGATGAGAAACTGCTGGTGTACTTTTCAGCAATCCAACAAGGGCTATACAAAGGCCATACCAGGAAGATTACAGACAACTGTCACCCTTATCTTTTCTTGTTATATTTTTCTGTGAAATGTTTTCTAATATCAAGTAAAAACAAAATTGCTTCTTCTGAGCATTTTAAAAAACATAATGGTATGTAAAAACATTTAGAACAGTAAATCTCCCCTGAAATGTCTTCATAGCCTTTCATACAACCAATATTAGTATGTGATACTTAATTTAAGACTTGAAGAATCCTAATTTAGTGGTACAGAAGTCAATGATGACTATATATTGACTTAAGTATCTTGTCTATTTTCCAAGTAATTTTAAATAGAGTCTGGGCATTACCAAGTGGTAATGGTATCAACCCATCAAGAAGCTGAAATTATATAACTAACTGTAAAGAATAAATTTAAGAAACAGTAAATTAAATAATCAACTCTATAGAAGGAAAAATAACAGATAAAATGAGAACAGATGGTACTCAGTCTGACTAATTATAAAATAGTGGCACATAAATGCGCATACAGCACATAGCCTGGTCCAATGTTCCTAATAAGACCTCAATTAACATTTAAATAATAGAGTAATAGCCTGCAGAAAGAGTTCTGATATAAAAATACTAGGCCACTGCTTTCATTCTTTATTTCCTTATTTGTCAAGTGCCATTACACTAATGATGAGCAAATTAGTAGGTTCTGCCAGTATTTAAAATTCTGTTATTAACTGAATGAGTCATTTAGATAGGTTACATCCACTGCCAATTCAGCAGACTATAAAGGCATTAAAAACCATTAAGGTGTTATTAGTTTGCCCAATGAATAAAAAGTTATACTTTAGTCTTGCTTTCAAGGGTAACTGAAAAATCACTTAAAAATAAAATATAATAAGAACAGTAACTTTTATGTAAATGAAATTATGCCTGACATGTTGGAGACAGCAGATACATAGTATGTAACCATTTCTGTGTCTGGTAACCAGGGAAGATGTTGTTAATCACTGTGAACTTAGAAATGGTTTCCAAGCACAAGACTCAAGATAAAGATAATAAATCTGCCAGAGTTGGTACTTAGGCTAAAATCCTACCTGACATTCCTGTTACATAGGTTTTTAAACATAAGGACCATGAACCCCCTCATTAACCACTGTCAGGCATCAGTCACAGGACAGAGTCCACCAATAGATATTTTGAACCTTTGGAATTTAAAACAACCCTCCCCCAGTTTGTTTTCCTCCTAATACATGGATTTAAATGAATGAGAAACAAATTGAACCTATTTCTTTTTTTTTTTTTAAGATTTATTTATTCACTTGGCAGGCAGAGGCAGGTGGATTTCTGAGTTCCAGACCAGCCTGGTCTACAGAGTGAGTTCCAGGACAGCCAGAGCTATACAGAGAAACCCTGACTCGAAAAACCAAAAAAAAAGATTTATTTATTATTATAAATGAGTACACAGAAGAGGGTATCAGATTTCATTATGGGTGGTTGCTGGGATTTGAACTCTCGACCTTTGGAAGAGCAGTCAGTGCTCTTACCCGCTGAGCCACCTCACCAGCCCCCTTGAACCTATTTCTTAAAGACATGAGTCCTCTGTCAGATTTAAGCTATATATCTCTCCATTAGACCTAAAAATATGCTATTAGGAGAGGTTTCTCTCTAAATTCCACTAAAATTTTTCCTTTGAAGTAAAATAATGGCTAGCACAGTGTCAAAGAACTCCTTATTTGTTTTCTGTTGCGGTCATCTGGGTTTTGAGATGTCTTCCTCATTAAAGTCTACATCCCAAGGCAAGGCAAGAGGACAGAAAAGGTGAGAGGCTGTTAATAAGTGTGACTTTGATGCATCACTTTGATAGTAACCCTCCACAGTTCAGGGTGCCATGATCTGAGCCAAAGTATGACATGTGGTCCTTGACATTTCATTATAAGTCAGTTCTGCCAGTACTTTGGATTTTCATTTGTTTTGGAAGAACAAATCCTTCTTATGACACAACTTACAGGAAATAAATCCTTTAAATTGGCTGTGAGCAAACCAACGGGGATCCTCTAGTTAAGAATAATTTCCTGCTGTTAACTTTTTAACTAACAACACCAAAGGTATGGTTTATTGAGCACTATGGTTACAAAAGAGGCAATGACTTCTCCAAGGCTACCCAGTGAGCAATGAAACCTAAGCCAGGATTCATACTCAAACCTGTCCACCTCTGAGTAGACACCATACGCCATGACGTCAATCTATGGATAACATGTCACAGGACATCCTGAGGTCAGGTTGGTTGAAGCTTGACTCAATGCATGCTTATAACAAGAACTTAAGGTCAGAATGACCTTGCCTTGGCATTTTCAGAACCTGAATAACTGAGAGCATAAAGTTATGTTCAGAAATTATCTGAAAACACAGGATCTTAGAGTTGAAAAAGCTCTAACAATAACCATGAAGTTAAGTTTCCCATTTTCTAAAGGAGAAAAAAGCCATAGAGTAGAAGAGTTACATTATCAAGGTCACATAGGGAACCATGGCTAGCCCCAGGCCCAATTCTGACCATCTAAACTTCAGTTCTCTTCTTTTCTGGCTTAGGGACTCAGCTTAGTGAGGAACTAAGGGGGGTAATGATGGATTCCAGGATGACTAAGTGGATAGCCAATGAACCCTTTTCTCTAGGTATCCTGATCACTTCAAAGTATACCTTATACCACCTCCATGAAAGTAGAGGGGAATTTCTGCAAGACTTCCAAGATTTTTAATAGCTAATAGAAATTACCATGAAGTCACACGGATGTCCTTAAGGAGGCTAGTGAACCTGTCGACCAGGGGCATACACAGCGGGCCCAAGATGGTGTCCCAGTTAGGCTGCATGTACTCTGAGGCTCTCCTTTGGGCATCATTCTCACAGCAAAAATAGTCAGCACATGGTGTTACAGTGTATGGGATGAAATAATAATTTCCACTAGATGCCTGTAAAAAAATAAACAAAAAGTATTTCAGAAAGCAAGTGATACAGAAGTACACAGCTATGGCCCTTAGCTGGCAGACCTAGCAGGATAGGGAAGGAGAAGGTGTATAACACTTTGTGTGATATCATTACAAGTCTATTAGGCTTAAAACAGAAGAACATTCAATTTCAAATCACTACTAGTTTGCCTCTGAATTTCATTGGCAAAAATGTTGGAGTTTTAAGTTTTAGAAACCATATAAGCTTATTACCTGCCCTCCAACCCACAAACAACTTGGATCCTTTGAAAATAAAAAATTATAAAGTGACATATTGGTTTTTAGTGTAAATTAAAAGTCCTCATTATTTGTTGATTTAATACAGGTGCTACTAACTTTTGTGAATAAAAATGGTTTTACAAGAATCACATTTTGATGCAAATGATTAAACATTTTTGTGAACAAAATCTGTTGAAGTATTTAACAGCATGAAGCAATACTCACGTAAAGCAACATCATTTGTTCTACAGAATAATTAAATCATGATCCTTTGAAAAGCATAAGCATTACCTTTAAAAGGCATTAACTCAGTACTCAATTTTTAACACATTGAAGGCTAAAATATATTTTATATGATATTTTTATACTCAATCATCTACACACACACACACACAAATAAATTTAGCAAGCATATACAATAAAAAAGAATGGGCCTGACTTTGTAAAACTGTGTTTGAAAATAACTGGAGATTGTACCAATAATAGTTTACACCTTGTTGAATTGTTGGTCAAAGGACCACCCCCAGGAGATTGCTAAAGATATTAGCTGCTCTCCACAACCTGATAGTAAGGCCATATGGCTAAATACAATGCTTACTTATGTCATCAAACATGGAGAAGTCAAGCTGGTACCCAACCAAACACTTACTAGCATTTATGCTGATGGAAGTTACTTATCAGTGTCACTCAGCTTTAAACCCTACAACCTGTAACAGTGACTTGACTTCAGGATATACTGGAGCAATGGTGAGATAGATGTTATGGGGGTAACCAACAACTTTTGACTGGATTTAAGTCCCAATCCATGAGATGGAACCTGCTAAAGTGGCCAACAACCTGAGACTAGGACCTAGGGAAAAACCTATTACTATTATTCTGCTAAAGAAACATAGCAATAAAATGACTCCTGATGGCATACTGCTATGCCAATAGACCAACATCTCTCTTTCAATCCTCATCAGAAAAGGTTCTTTTTGCTGTAGATGAGGACTACCACAGAGACCCATAACTGGACAATGTACAAAAAGTGAGAGACTTTGAAGCACTCAATCCTAACTGAAATGTCTTTATCCACCCCCTCCCCTTAAGGCTCAGGATACAGAAGAGGAGTCAGAATGATTGTTAAGAGACAGAGATTGTAGCCGGGCGGTGGTGGCACACGCCTTTAATCCCAGCACTTGGGAAGCAGAGGCAGGTGGATTTCTGAGTTCGAGGCCAGTCTGGTTTACAGAGTGAGTTCCAGGACAGCCAGCCAGGGCTACACAGAGAAACCCTGTCTCTGAAAACCAAAAACCTGGGATTAAAAACGTGAGACAGATACAGAGGTTGAGGATGACTCCAAGACAGTGAATTCCTGCCACAACAGGGCTGATAAACATATGAATTTACAGAGACAATAGACAGCAAGCACAGGACCTGCAGAGGTTCAAGACAGCCGGTTCTAGACACAAAGTTACACCCCCAACCAAGAAGCTATTTGCAATTGATATCTGCTGGCAAAGGTGAAATCAATTTCCTTTTACAGTGTATTACTGGGTCTATCAACCACATTCCATGGCAGGGTGTAATTGGCTAACACAAAATGAACTCCATGTGTTGTTTTATTTTGGCATTTTTGTCTTATTGGGCTTTTGGGGGG